>JAWNNB010001647.1:0-222823 GCA_035043285.1 Drosophila subsilvestris
TTCCAACTGATTCGCCGTACTGGCTGGGTTCGATGGCTGTCTCCTTGGTGAGTCTGCCGAGCTCCAATGAAATTGTGTCCGATTGGAGTCTCCGCTCCTCTGCTCTGTAGGCGGCCTTGTGTATCTCGTTGTGCTCTGAAGGGTGCGAAGGTGGTCGGGATGGTCCGCTCCTCAATACTTTCGAGCTCCGTGGCCAGCAGTGTCAACTGTGATAAGCTTTGCAGCTCATGTCGGCGCACATACATCTGGTATGCGGGCAGAGCGTTGTCGAAGATCCGGTTTAGTTCCTTAGTTGCGTTGTTGCCAGCGTGGTGCATGAGTAGCCGCATCTCGATGAGGAAATCTTTGAATATTAATTTCTTCAGTCTGGCTATAATAATAATCCGAAACTGTGCCAGATTTGGCAATCTCATAGATATGTTTTCCGTTTTCTCCAATCTTCAAAATGTTACAGATTTTCGTCCTTTGTGGGGGCGGGCGAAATTTTTGAAATACACTTGTAAAATTTTGATTTGACATGAGTTTGGAAACAAAATTTTGTTGCATTAGTCACTTATAGTCTCTGAAAACTAGGCGTCAAACCAAACAGACAGATATTGCTAAATCGACTCGGCTATTGATCGGAAACGTTTCCTTCTCTTCGTTGCACACTTTTATCACAAATCTAATAAACCCTTTAACCCGTTGAGTACGGGTACACAAACTAAATATTGATATGGAAAAATAATATTTATGGGTATACTAGCAGACCCGCGGGCTTCGCTGCTTACTAATTTAATGTTTAGGAATTTATCGAAATTAAACTATGATAATTTTGATCTAATAACATATTTTATTTATTGCAATGCTAAACAATATTATTTGTTTTGCCGTCGGTACAATGAATGCCTACTCGTTAGCACGTTAACAGTTGACCATGTGAAAATACCGGATGCTCCAAATTTAAACCATAAATTTGCAACGACTGTCCTTGTGATTTATTAATAGTCATATCAAAAGCAAGACGAATTGGAAATTAAAGTCGTTTGAAATCAAATGGCATGTAAGTCGGAATCAGCGGAATTCTCAGAATTAAAACGTGTTCATTACAAAATTTCCCAGTCAAATTAGTTGCTTCAAGTAAATTAGTTATAACTTTTTTCACAGCAAGTCTTATACCATTGCAAAGTCGTGGTGGATTAAGATTCCGCAGCATAATTATGGTGGCTCCAACTTTTACTTGTAAATAGTATGGCGGCAATCCAGGTAAATCCAATGAATTTACAATTTCGACTGGATAATTTACAACACCATCTGATTGATAATTATCAACCTTGTGTTATAACACAAGTGAACAAAATTGAACTTTTTGCGTGTTGATTGAAAACTGTGTAACGAACCATGGATCCCATGGTTCGTCACAAACAGACGACGCAGCCAAGTTCAACACCCAGCCGTCACAAGCAGCCAACGCTACACCCAGGTGTAGATATCAACAACAACGAATTCGAAGACGCAGAACAGGCCGAAAAACGCTGACCCAGATTATATAACCGACCCCACCGCAGCAAAACCTAAGTAACCAAAGCTCCCAAATGACGAGATCAGCACCCAGCAGGTAGGTAACCCTCTGTTAACGACCAATCACGCCAATCATCATACCAATAAGTCAGAATTCAAAAATATATATATCTCTCAGTAACATTAAGAACTTATGTAAGATATCTGTGGGAACGATCGATGGCTGCCACCATACATAAAAGGCACTGCCTTGCATGGCGAAAAGGGCAGTCCATCAGCCAGAACTCCAGAGGCAGTCAGTCGGCAGTCAGCGAACCCCAAGTAAACCCCGCGTAACATACAATTATACATAATCCGGCCTCGAGAGAAAACATAATAAAAACCTAATAATTTCAATCAAAGTGTTGTGTCTGGGCTAACCGTTCTATTTCAGCATTTGACAGAGTTGCTGGTATCCCTCTGAAGATCCTCGCGTATTACTAATTGTCTTCTGATTCGGGACTCTGGACAGGACTGACGCATATCTCAGGCTGAAATAGGTCATCACAACTGATTGAAGTTTTTTTACTAGTTTGAGGTCGCTGATTTCAAATCTAAACTCCATTTTTTTCCATCAGATCGCGTTTTTAAGTATTAATCGGTATTTTCACTTTTTTCATTCAATAAAAGTTCAATATGTCATAACTTTACTCATCAGTTAGCAATTTGCAAAAGTATGCAAAAAAGGAGATCATATTTGAAATCAGTCACCTTAATTTAGTAAAAAACTTCAACAAAGTTCCAGGAAACATGTTTTAGTAATGGTTTGTATTTTTGCGCAGTCAACGTAAAAGGCATGAACAAAAAAAGTCGATCTAAATGAATTTATCCTAACGTTTTGTCCATTACCCGAGCAGTCGCATACTCTAGTTATGATCCAGAACCACAGTGGATTGTAACCTACATTAAAAATCATTATTATAATTTAAGAAAATCTTATAAAAGAAAATTTTTTGATTAGGTATAAGTACATTAAATTTCTTTACACCAATACTGTGATTTTTTGTCGGTATTTTATTTTTTATTAATTTTTAAACAAGAAAATATTTATTTTTATACCCGTACTCAAAAAGAGTTAAGGGGTATACTGTATTTGTGCTAAAAGTGGATGTGTGTAACGCAGAGAAGGAAATTTTTCCGACCCCATAAAGTATATATATTCTTGATCAGCATCAATAGCCGAGTCGATAGAGCCATGTCTGTCTGTCCGTCCGTCTGTCCGTCCCGATGAGCGCCTGGATCTCAGAGACTATAAAAGCTAGAGCAACGAAATTTTGTTTCCAGACTAATGTGATATCACACTGTTACAAGTGTATTTCAAAATTTCGCCCCGCCCCCTTCCGCCCCTACAAAGGACGAAAATCTGTGGCTTCCACAATTTTGAAGATACGATAAAACTAAAAACGCAGTATCGTAGAGAATAACCATATCTATCAGATTGCCGAATCTGAATCAGATCGGATTATAATTATAGCCAGAACGAGAAGGAACGTGAGTCGCTTCTAGTCGCGACTCTACTTTTATACCCGTACTCAGTCAGTATATACATTTATGAGCTTATGATTGAAATTTAAAAAAAAAATTTTTAATTTTACATTTTTATACCCGTACTCAAAAAGAGTTAAGGGGTATACTGTATTTGTGGTAAAAGTCGATGTGTGTAACACAGAGAAGGAAAATTTTCCGACCCCATAAAGTATATATATTCTTGATCAGAATCAATAGCCGAGTCTCTGTCTGTCTGTCTGTCTGTCCGTCTGTCCGTCTGTCCGTCTGTCCGTCTTGATGAGCGCCTCGTTCTCAGAGACTATAGAAGCTAGAGCAACGAAATTTTTTTTCCAGACTCATGTGATATCACACTGTTACAAGTGTATTTCAAAATTTCGCCCCGCCCCCTTCCGCCTTCACAAAGGACGAAAATCTGTGGCATCCACAATTTTGAAGATACGAAAAAACTAAAAACGCAGTATCGTAGAGAATGACCATATCTATCAGATTGCCGAATCTGAACCAGATCGGATCATTATTATAGCCAGAATAAAGAAATTAATTTTCAGTTGCTTCCCCCACCTCCTCTGGCGCTGCTGACGCTATTCATTCTCTGTCTCGCTCGCACACACTCTGCCCTGTGCAATGCGCGAGCAACCCCTAGCGGAGGAGATGTAGAATCTAAATGGTATATGTAGAATATTTGTTCTAGATGTATTATCTACATTTTACATGTAGATGTAGTTAACAAATGTAGCAAAAAAATGTAAAATGTAAAATATTAAAATTTTTTTAAAATTTGAATTATAAGCTCACAAGTTTATATACTGACTGAGTACGGGTATAAAAGTAGAGTCGCGACTAGAAGCGACTCACGTTCCTTCTCGTTTTTTGTTAAATTTTTTTTTTTATACTTTACAACGATGTCTTTGTATCTGTTGGTCAAATTTAAAACCAATGTAGGCACGACTGAAAGACAGTATTGTTGGCGAGTTTTAAATATGTTTTTTAACTGAACACGGTAAACCTTTTTCAGGTTAGTCCACTATATGTAGGGGCAGTGCCTTAATTTTGGTTATATCAGTATATCGCGAAAACTCGATCTGATAGGAAAAAACCAAGTACAGAGCTGGATTCAGCGTCTCCAACTACCGTAAAAACAACATTAAGTTCTTAATCAACAAAACCTTGTTCGCCTGTGTAATTGTATCAATCGATCTATACGCAAACATTTCTCCTGGGATGGAATTTAAAATAGATGCGTTGATCTTATTGACATCTTTACTTGTTCCCCTTAACCAGTCATGGTTTTTATAATTGTGTACAATATTTGGAAACACACTCTAAATCAAGTCTTTTTTTCG
The DNA here is from genome assembly GCA_035043285.1 of Drosophila subsilvestris. Classification (NCBI taxonomy): domain Eukaryota; kingdom Metazoa; phylum Arthropoda; class Insecta; order Diptera; family Drosophilidae; genus Drosophila; species Drosophila subsilvestris. The sequence goes on from JAWNNB010001647.1 coordinate 4,392, forward strand.
AGGACACAAAAGTTCGAAAATTATTTGGAAGCGTTATGAAGCCAGAATTGTCAACGGGAAGTATGCCATCACCACAGGTAAGCCAAGAACCTGTATCGTGGTAAGGAACGAGCTAAATATTCTGTTTTCTTCCAGGTACAGCACTCCGGACTTATGTGAGAGGAAGGACGGGAAAAACCTATACATGGCCTCTGCATACATTCCGTACGAAGAAGAAAACCCCCCCTTGTTGGATGTCAGGGCCCTGATCCACCAAGTGCGGAGGGAGGGACTAGAAATTATTTTAGGCTGTGACGCGAATGCCCATCACTCCCTCTGGGAAAGTACGAGCACTAATTCTAGAGGAAATTCGCTGTTCGAGTACATTCCGTTCACAAATCTTGTTGTGTGCAACCGGGGAGACCACCCCACCGTATAGATTATAGATTATACTGGCCTCGAATAGCGACTACCTTACCATCGATGACTGACACGTGACCAGTGAGTGTTCCTTTTCGGACCACTACAGGATAGTGTACAGCGTCAAATGGAACAAGGAGAGGCCCAAGGCCTACCGCAATCCCAAGCGGACAGACTGGAACCGCTTCTCCGCAACCGTAAAGAAGGTGCTGCTCAACCCACCGGAAAGGGACATCCTTCAAACGGGAGCACTAGAGGAAGCCGCGTAGAACTTAAATAATTCTCTACAGATGGCATTTCTCAAATCCAGTCTGATCAGCCGACCCCCAAAGTCTAACCACCACAACCCGTAGTGGACACGGGAGCTGAGCGAAATCAGAAAGGAATCAAGGAAACTCTTCAACAAAGCAAAAGTGACAAACACACAGGAACACCTGTAGGCGAGTGAAAAGGGAGTCATGGGCAGCCTTCTGCGATGCCATATATGGTAACACTGAGGCCTTAAGGCTTCGACGTGTACTGTCGAAGGCACCCACCACACCAGGCCTGATCCGCAGCCAGGACGGTACTTTCGCAGAGAGCAGCCAAGAATCCCTAGAGCTCCTCATGGGTACTTACTTCCCGGGGTGCTCAGATGTCACCGGTGGCGAATCCAACGCCACCAACGACACTGAGCATCATCAAGGAAAGGAAATCGAGGATCTCATACGATATATAATGGCATCAGACAAGATTATCTGGGCCATTAAATCATTCAGTCCCTAAAAGTTGCCTGGGCCGCATGATATCCGACCAGCCATTCTGCAAGTAGCTTGCATGCACCTACTGCCATGGCTGAAGAAAATGTTCGAAGGATGTCTCCTAACTGGGTACGTTCCCCATGTGTGGAGGGAGGTGAGAGTGGTCTTCATCCCCAAGGCCGGGAAGATAAACCACATCTCCCCAAAGGACTACAGACCCATCAGTCTGTCCTCATTTTTGCTAAAAACGATGGAGCGACCTATGGATCTATATATAAGAAACAAGTGTTAAGCGGAGCTCAGCACGCCTACCTCAAGGGTAGATCAGTAGAGACCGCACTACACGAAGTTTTAAGGCATATCGAAAAGACCATAGCCATAAGGAATATGCCTTGGCGGCCTTTCTGGATATAGAGGGGGCCTTCAACAACGTCAATATCGAGTCAATAACGACCGCATTTGCCAAGATTGACACACACCCGACGGTAACCAGATTGTCCTCAACGACATTCTTCTTCAGCTGGGGAGTAGTAGTCTAGTAATCTAGTAATAATGGTAAAGGCTAAATTCCTGCCCACAATCCTGACCTGACCAGTGACCTCCTGGAATCTGCATTGGACACGATCGCCAGCTGGGCAAGCCAGAACGGTTAAGGGGTCAATCCTCAAAAAACGCGCTGTTCTCACAAAGATATAAGATACCGAGATTTAAACTACCAGAAATCGGTGGAACGACACTCGAGCTATCGAGCGAAGCCAAGTATCTTGGTGTCATCCTTGACTCCAAATTCTCCTGGAAGAGAAACACAGAGGAAAGGAAAAAAGGCAATGGCAGCTTTCTACACCTGTAGGAAGACTTTTGGACGAACATGGGGTTTACAGCCGCACATCGTCCATTAATGTATAACTTGGTAATAAGAGCCATCCTGACATAGGGAGGCATGGTATGGTGAAAGCGGTTAACACCAAATCCCACCTGGAGAACCTCCGTAGAGTCGAACGGACAGATCTTGGGGTCACCGGATCTCTCAAATCCACCCCGCTGGCAGCTCTGGACACCATGATAAGACCTGAAACCAATAGACCATATTACGTGCAAGGTTGAGACAAGTTCCGCAAGGCTATTAGCCGCGCAGTTCTTCAGGCCATCGCCTCTCAGTCACGCCACTATAATCCGTAAGGAACAATGTCGAACGGCCAGGTGGAGTGACTGCTGTGTTTCAGAGTGCTCATGAAAAAGAAACTTTAAAGGACACACACCGGACAGGGAGAAATGGAAGAGTAACACTGCCCTGGTGCAGAACGAGCTCTCCATCTTCACCGACGGGTCAAAGACGGCCGGAGGGACAGGAGCTGGAATCTTCTCTGAGGAGCTAGTAACCAGCATATCCCTAAGACTACCAGACTGGTGCAGTGTATTCCAGGCGGAGATTTATGGAGTATGGCAAGCAAAAAAGTTGGCATACACCTTGGAGATACCTCCGAGGACACAAGTAGACTCATACGTGATACGGTGGACGCACTAAACCAGACCAGCGCGCACTCAATCACACTCACGTGGGTTCCGGGTCACAACGACATAGCGGCCAACGAGAGTGCGGACGAGTGCGCCAGAACTGGATCGGCTAAGCAAAGGTGGGACGCAGTCAGCGACATACGGAGGCTACTACGGGACATCATCTCGCAGATGTCGGGCCGAGAAAGAACGAGATCGGACAGGAGGTGGAACACCACACCCAACTGTGAGATCTTTCGCTCGCTTTGGCCCCACTATGACCTAAACGCACCAAGACGCTCCTAAGCTTCAGGAAGAGTCAGGTGCGAACACTTACGTGAGTTATAACGGGGCACTGTGTCATCGGCCGAATGACCACAAGGTACAGACTGCCCCACCATGACTTTTTCCGCAGCTGCAGAGACGAGGAGGAAATAGAGAGCATCCAGCACCTTCTGTGCAACTGTCCTGCACTCATGGGGAGACGTCACCGAATACTCGGCGGCGCATTCTACGAAGACCTGGACCGCCTGGCAAACATGCCTCTAGAGACACTGGTGCTCTTAATAGAGGGCTCGGGATGATTCGCGAAACCTCCCTAGGCACCGGAAAAAATCCCATGACGAGTACGATATCACGTACATTTGAGCACGTACATTTGTTGTCAATCTAAATGTTTTCACAGCGCGCCACAAATTAGATGTTTTCAAACACGCATGAACTTCATCAGCAGCAGTTCTTAGTTTGACTACAGGCAATGTTTGTCTGAAATTATCTGCTAACAATATCAATCCACCACCAAAGAATCGATTATCTCCACGAATATCTTTCAACGTACGATTAAGTGCTTCTAATAACTTCCTAATAGCCATAGTACACTCATCCCATACAAGAAGAGAGCACTGCTGCAACACTCTCGCCATTGCAGATCTTTTTGATATGTTGCATGTAGGATAACACTACTCAAAACGACATTTCCGCTATGGCCCGAAATGACTTTTTCTAATAGATTTCGAGATTTTAATTTTTTTTTAAGAACTATGGTTTTTTTATGGTTTAGTTTTTTTTAAAGAATTTTTTTAAATCTGGTATTTTTTTCAGAGGTAGTGCTTATATTTTTCACATAATTTAAGTATCTTATATCTGGTTGCATGCTACTTTGCAGTTCTGTAAAGCTGACAAATGCAGCTATAAATCAGACTCAGACACGTTGTAGCTGCAGCTTAATATCTTCCAGATATTAAGCTTTTAAATTAAAATTTGATAAATTTTTGCAATATTTTTTTCACAAAATTTTGATTTTAAAAACTCAGGAAATATTGTCGAGTGGTGTAATCGTCAGCCTGCATGTTCAAGGGCAACTTAAGGGCAGAGTGCGCAATGCGACCACCATCCAATAATGAGGCAGAGATGCCAGACGAACCCAATGCCAATAAGATTCTACCTTGTGCTCGAATGGTAGCCAAAATAATCGAAATGACAAACGTTTTTCCAGTACCTCCAGCTGCATCTGCATTGTTGGGATGAACTGTACAAATTCGTCCTATTACATCGGAGTGAAACAATACTAGTTGACCATTACCGGCTTTCCGCGTCTTCGCCTTTGGAAAACTTTTGACGAATTATTCCACGTATAATATTCGAGTAATTCGACGTATAGCAATGTTTTCGCAAGATCATCTGCTTGACACAACACAAAAAATGCAGTTAGAGTTTTTCTGGTGGTTGCGCAGCTCTTTGCATTGCATTTCCGGGTGTGAAAAAAACGCGTTGACCGTTTTCAAGACGAACAGCTAAATGAACTACAGTTGGATGTCTATAATGCATCAGGAATGATAATATGCGCCATACTGCTTCATTCAAACTGATGTATTTGCCCATTTGAAATTGAGTGATTTTATCGGTAACATTGGCAACTGCTACAAAAACAGCCATATCACTTCCTTTGTTGATGTATTTAATAGATTTAACTAAATTGCAGACCTCTACGTTTATGTGCGCTTCATAATTCTTAGATAGTAACAACCCAACGACTATCAATCTCCAAATCTTGATTTTGAACTCTCAAAGTGTGGTAGGCCTCTCTATATAAGATTAGCCCACTGCCAATACGGCAGCCCTATCTTATATTAATTACACCTAAATCTATGACCACACTGGAGAAATACCGCATATACGGCCTCTTAAAAGAAGGTCGTGTTCGGCGTAATAAGGAAAGATAAAACCACATAACCTCGTTTCACTCTCACAATCTCAGAAGAGGGCCTTACTCACAATGTGCGACATCGAACTAAAACAATTCTCGGTAGTGCAACTAAAGGTGGCTGGCTGGACTGGGGCTACCAACCCAAGGCTCCAAAGCCGAACTGATCGCACGCGAATTTTACCAAACGCACGCGGTGTGCCACCAGAAGGCTCGATCGACCAAATGGAACAGCAGCAGGCGGCAAGCGAAGCACCAAATTTGGCGTCGTCGGTCGAGGCAAGCAGGAAAAAAATATTCCAAGCATGGGACAGTTGAACTCGGTGGAAACCAAGTATGAAGCTCTGATGAAATTGCGCGCAAAAACTGAAGCAGAAAAAAACATGTTGCGGAAAATTCATGACGAAATAAACAGAATCGTTTACGTCGGCTAATCCAATGACATCATCAACGAAGACACCGACTCGGTTAACAGCGACAACGACAACAGTGCCACAGTTAACAGCACCGTTTGCGCTGACAGCACCAATGCTAATAGCACCCCTGACAGTAGTGATGAAAAATTCAGACGGTGTTGCAAAACGTCAAGACACAAATGTAAACAACATATGGGGATATCCGGCAGCATCGCTTACGTTAGCGAAGGAAGTGACTATGGAATACGACGCGACACAGTGCGCCAAAAACTGGGTTATACAGATGGAGAGCATTGCCCAAATCTACAAACTGAACAACATTACTAAACGAATTCTGATGATGGCCAAGCTCAAAGGAAATGCTCAGCGCTGGCTCCATGCAGATTCCTCGCACACCTGTGCGATCAATTGATTGTGGCATTCGAGGCAACCATCACTAATGGAGAACTCAGAGACAGGTTCCATAAGCGCCAATGGCGTCATGGAGAAAATTTTGCCACATACTTCGAAGAAAAAATTATGCTGGCTAGAAACATCAACGTAGACCTAAAAAAGTTGAAAGATAATCGAGGGAATTCCGGCTTCGGGCTTGCGAGATCAGGCTCGCATTCAGTGCTTCTCCGATCTGAAGCAGATTTTGCGTGCTTTTAGGAAATTCGCCTTCCGGAGCGTATGCAGCATGCCACATCTTCACAGGGCGTGGCAAATTCTTCGGCCAACGAGGACTTATGTTGCGCCAACTGCAACTCGCCAGGTCATTTCGCCAAAGACTGCCTCAAGCCAAAAAGGGAGCCTGGATCCTGCTACGCCTGTGGGACATTTGGACACCTGGTCGGACAATGCCCGGAGAGAAAGAGCGTAACCTACAAAAACTATGTAAGATACTGTAGGATATTCTTTTTCAACAATATCGTAACACCATTAATTTCAGCGGGCCTCATAGACTCTGGGAGTCCAATAGTTAAAGTAAAAATTCCAAAATGCCGATTGAAAATGATAAAACGCACACTAAAACGGTAGAAAAACATTTAATTATAATAAGTACTAAATGGATAAGAGAAAATTACGATAAAAAAATAAAAGATGACGAAGTTAATGAAATTGTTAGTGATACCGTTTGTAAGGAAGTTAATGAAATATTTAGTGATACCGTTAGTAAAAGGTTAGTGAAATTGTTAATGATAGTATTAGTAAAGAGGTAAACGAAATTGTTAGTGAAACCGTTAGTAACGTTGTTTAAGAAATTGCAACAGGAGTAGTTAGTGACGTATGTGCTGAAGATTTTAGCGATTCCACCAGAACAACAAATTATAAAAAGAAAACAGTTATTTCGATAAGCAACGATGCGATAGCTATGAATGGAATCCTAAGAAGCAAAGCTGATGACACAAATAATGAGATTATTGTTCCAGACATCTTCAATATCAATTATATGAAAGATGTAAAAGTGGATTACATCTGCGGGGAAAACATAAGTCATAGGCTAAAGTTTCAACTACGGCAAACAATCGAAGACTATTACGTAATGACAGTAAATCATCAGTTGCGTCAGTTGCTTTAGCCGGTCGTACTTTCACATCTCTCCTGCCTTTTCTGCCTTTTTGTGATAATAGCTCATTATTAATTGCTAATAATCGTGTACATAATTAAACCCATCATAGCTAATCACTAATTGTGCCGGGCTTATGTGTTTCACTTGCTAACAATTGTGAAAATATAAATTAAACATTCCGAACGTTAATACGAACTTGCTCAAGCGATTTGTTAGTGGTTTTATCCATTCCGCTTTGGATCACCGCTCTCTGTGCTCATCGCTCGTGCGCCTGTTGCATCGCCTACCTACACATGCTCTGGAGCGCAGAAGTGCACGCTCTCTTGCTCTCTCTCTCTGGATTTCGCCTGCATACTTCTTGAATTGATATTTTCGGTGTCTCTGCTTTCGTGAGCTTCACCGTTTGTTTTCGTCACTTGGCTGGATCGTCTGCCGCTGCTGCTGATCGACGCTCGCTCTGCTGCCTGCTCTTTTACACCGCCTGCGCTCTCACTTTGCGTTTTTCTTCGAGCACAGTGGTTCAACTGCTGTTAAAAATGGCTGTTGTCTGCAGTGCAAAGAAATGCGAATTCGGTGGCATCATAGTCGGCGATTCATTACTCAGCTGCTGGCTATGCAACAATGTCTGCTGGTGGTGGTAATTATGGACGTCTACAAGATCTCATCTCAAAACGCTTGGGTCTGACTTGGTCATGTTTGGCCTGCCGGGAGATTGAGGCCGAGATGCGCACTTTTATGTGACAGACTCGTTTTCAGGACGTCCGGAGGCAATTTATCGTACTCAACGACAAGTTCCTGACCCTGGAAACACAATTCCTTGGCCTCAAACTCTTGAGTGAATCTCCTAGACAGAAAATCCCTCACACTGATAACAAAAACTTCTTGCAACCGATAGTAGTTGGAACGCCTGCTTCGCATCTACATACTTTGGAATTATTTGCTACTCCGAGCGCCATCAGTCGCTCCGGTGTTTCTTACACCCAACAACAATGAAGCAGATACTGCATCCATCACTGTCGGCATCGCTGTCAGTGCTCCCAGTGTAGGTATGCTTGCTGCTGATGATGTTCCCACTGTTCCTGTTCCTTCCGTTTCCATCGACGCTGCCATTGTTCCTACTACGAGATCTCTTTTGGGAGTGGGTCCACCTTCACTCTCTCGCTCGGGACTTCAACTAAGAACAGTGGTACCACGTAAGGCTATCTTCATCTCCCGTCTTATACCGGAGGCTACAATAGAGGATGTTAAACAACATCTTTGTTCTAGACTTAACGCCTCGCTTAATGATGTAATTGTGACCAAATTCATTTTTAGACATAAACGCAATATTTCCTCCTTTAATATTCATCTTCCTGACTCTTTACTATCCAGATCACTTGATCCGTCTATTTGGCCTGAGCATACAATTATGCATGAGTTTCTACAAAAAGAGTCTATCCAGAGTCCCAATATTACTGGCCCTGGTTTTTCAAAAAAATAAATAACCTTTTTATCATTCATTACCAGAACGTACGCAGTCTGTTAGGCAAATTTTGTCAAATTCATACGAATAGTGCCTCTTTTGACTTTGACGCTATCGCTTTAACTGAAACCTGGCTTAATTCTTCCGTCTATGATCATGAAATTTTCGTTCCAAAGTTTATCACTTATAGATTGGACCGTCCATCCTTTGCTGGTGGGGTTCTGATTGCTGTTAAAACGGATTTCTCATCTGAGTTGGTCCCACTCAACAAGTCAGATGCTGAGGCTTACTCATATCACCTTTTTGCAATTAAGACTATTACATTTACTTTAGGTTGCAACGATCAAATTATTGTCATGGGTAATTTTAACTTACAATTTCTTTCTTGGCGTTCGGCCAGTGCCTAGTGACGAGTCTAACCTTTTGCTCCCAAATTACCATAACGATTTTATAGATGGGATTACGAATGTCTCCCGTGTCCAAATTATTTCCATAAGATATAGTAGGGACACACTCCTAGACCTTACGTTTGTTTAAAATGCTGCTCTTGCTACGGTCTCCAGAGTAAGTCCAGTATCGCTTTCTGAAGACCCCTACCATCCAACTTTTGCTATATCCCTTGAGTGTGTCCGATCCAGTTGCGCTACTAGCCCCATGGCACCTAGCCGCATACAATTTTTTCGGAAAACAAATTTTGTTGAGCTAAGTCTCCACCTCTCGCACGTTGACTGGACGTTTCTCCATGTGTTACCGAACATTGAAAAAACAGTCAATTCGTTCTATGACACTATTAACGACGCCCTTGATATATATGTTCCTGAAATTGCCTGTAAATCTGTTTCGTCAAAACCTCCCTGGTTCTCCAAAAATGTGTCTTATTTAAAGAATAGGAAAATTAGGCTCTATAAAAAATATCAGAATACTGGATCTATGTCTGTCTTTGCCCAATATTTCTTCGCTCGTTCTTAATTCCTTACTGTTAATAGTCTTTGTTATAATCAATACCATTCCCGATGTAGACAAAATTTTCATAGTGATCCAAAAAAATTATATTCCTTCGTAAATTCTAAACGTAAGTGCAATGCATTTCCTCCATCCCTTCATTATCAAAACAAATCAGAATCCTCTGCTGCTGGTATTGCAAATTTATTTGCCACCTTCTTCCAATCAACGTACTCGTCACATATCTACCACGAATCCACTCAGTATCCCTACCATTTACCTCAAGCCAACAGCATTTTTCTACATTTCTTTGTGGAAAGTGATGTTCTAGATGGTTTGCCAACTATTGACATATCCTTCTCTGCGGGTACTGACAAGGTGCCATGTTGTATTTTAAAACACTGTGCGCAGTCCCTATGCAAACCCTTGACATATCTTTTCAACCTATTATTGGAACGGTCTCGTCTTCCAGTGATTTGGAATGAATCCTAAATTATTCCGCTTCACAAAAGGGTTCAAGATCTCACATTGAGAACTACCGAGGTATTGCAAAGCTTACCGCCATTCCGAAGCTGCTTAAGTTCCTTGTTACCAGGCAACTACAACATCTATGCAGTAGTCTGATATCTCTTTCGCAACACGGTTTTTTTAAACATCGATCAACGTCGACAAACCTTCTCGAGTTCTCTTCTGCAATTAACCGAGGATTCCAAAGCTCACCGCAAACAGACGTAATTTTCACGGATTTCAGCAAGGCCTTTGACTCCGTGAACCATTCTCTGCTAATTTACAAGCTTTCTTTAATTGATTTCCCCCACTAATCTCCTTAACTGGATCTCATCATATCTGTCTAACCGCACACAACGTGTTTTGTTTACTAATGTGTTGTCGAATGTCGTCAATGTTACATCAGGAGTGCCACAAGGTAGTCATTTAGGTCCGCTTCTGTTTATTTTATTTGTGAATGACCTTCCTCAAGCTATAACATACTCTTCTACACAAATGTACGCTGACGATGCTAAAATCTATCTCTCCTACTCTGATTGGTACCTGCACACACGCCTTCAACTCGACCTAAACGAGTTGCAAATTTGGTGTTCAAAAAATCTCCTTTTTCTTAACCTTTCTAAATGCAAACTTATGACTTTTTACCGTCGCGCTCCACATTTTGTCTCGTACGCTCTAGGAAATCATGCCCTTGAACGAATTTCGTGTTCAAATGACCTTGGAGTTCTTTTCGATCATAGATTGTGTTTTAATAGCCATATAGCTGTAACTGTAAATAAAGCTAAAGGTGTTCTAGCATTTATAAAGCGTTGGTCCAAAGAATTTCTAGAATATTGTTCTTGTGTGTGGAGTCCACAGTACAAGGAGCAACAAGCGATTCTAGAATCAGTACAAAAACAATTTTTAATTTTAACTGGGACTCGGATAGACTCTTTCCCCCTTATCAATCGAGGCTACAACTCTTAGACCTCCCTTCCTTGCGACATCGCCGAATCTTTAACGGCGTTATGTTTATTCACAAGCTCCTAGTTGGGCTTGTGGACTCAGAATCACTTCTTGGCCAACTTAACTTTTCTGTTCCCCTTAGACCTACCCGTATCTTTCGTCCGTTTCGTTTACCCTTCTGTAGGTCTTATTACGCTCAACATGATCCTTTCAGAATTTTAGCTTAAGTTATAATAACCTTTATCATACCCTATCCCCTAAATTATCCTTTCAAATTATAGCTAGTGAGATATACCTGTACCTAAAATCCTCTAGTTTTTAATTACTCTTATATCATTTTTTTCCTTTAATTTTAATTCTCATATACTCTTTTATATTAGCAGATATTTGTTAATTCCTCAATAAATAAATAAATATATTTAAATTATTTCTATACAAATGTATTCAAATGTATTAACAATATTTTAAACTTATTCTAAAAAAAAAAAAAAAGAACCATTAGTCAGATAAAACTTAACTTAAAGAAATTAAAACCTTTTAGTTGTGCTCCAAGGCGCCTGTCATATACCGATAAAGATAAACTGCAACAATTTTTAGATGAATATTTAAAAAAAGGAATCATACGACCTAGCGATTCTGAATACGCTTCACCTATCGTATTAGTTAAAAAGAAAACGGGGGATTTAAGGTTATGCATAGACTTTAGAAAACTCAACAAGACTTTGATTAAGGACAACTATCCCATACCCATCATCGATGATATGCTGGACAAATTAGCCAACAAAAGAGTCTCTACGAAACTTGATCTCAAAAATGGTTATTTCCATGTATTCGTTAATGAAGAATCGAAGATATACATTGTTTGTGACACCTTTAGGACAATACGAATTCCTTAGAATGACACGGCCTGAAAACGACATCAGCAGTGTTTCAAAGGTTTGTTAATAAAATATTCGATGATTTAATTATGGATGAAAAAGTGATTGTGTATATGGACCACATCATGGCAGCCAGCAAAGATACACAGGAACACTTAGAAACGCTACAAGAAGTTTTTATTAGAGTAGCTCAAAACAAATTCAAATTGCGTATAGACAAATGTGAGTTTTTACAATCTAATATCAAATGTCTGGGGCTTACGATCCACGGGCAAGGTATAAAAGCAGATGAAAAAAAAAATAGAAGCAATCTATAAACTTTCCAATCCCAGACACCTCTACCTTGTCTGGGATTGGGATTGTGCAAAGTTTTCTTGGCTTATGCTCCTATTTCAGGGGATTTATAAAAGATTTCTCAACCATCAACCAGGAAAGAAACAGAGCTTAAATTCGGTGAAAACGAATTAAATTGCTTCTTATTGCTTACGGATATGCTAATGCAAGCTACCATTTTAGCACATTATAATCATAAAGACGAGATAGAACTGCATTGTGATGCAAGCGCTCTTGGTTTCGGGGCACTGCTACTTCAGAAGACAGACGACGGAAAACTGCAGCCAATCTTTTATTTTTCTAAGCGTACATCTGCAGCGGAATCAAAATATCACAGCATTGAGCTAGAGACAATGGAAATTATTTACGCATTACGCAGGTTTTGCATATATTTATATGGAAAACGGCTCAAGATTGTTACTGACTATAATTCCCTAACGCTAACGCTCAACAAAATTGAACTCAACCCGCGTATTGCTAGATGGGCTTTAGAGCTGCAAAGTTATGATTATGAGTTGAGCCATAGAGAAGGCAGCAGGATTCAGCACGTAGATGCGCCAAGTAGATGCACAAATATTCTTATTGTAGAAACAAACAAGTTTGAAGACAACTTAGTTATTTGCCAAGCCAAGGAGCAGATCCAACAGAAATAAAAGACCACGTGTTAATAAATATCATAACGAAATAGAACACATAGGCTGAGACAAAATTAGGAATATAATTGGCAAAAGCTATTGGTTTCCAAACTTAAAAGGAAAATGCTCCGGTCATATTGAAAATTGTTTGAAATGCGTAGTGTTTTCCCCTAAAACAGAAAAAGAAGGATTTTTACACTCCTTTCCAAAAGGAAATAAGCCATTTGAACTAATCCACATCGATCACTACGGTCCGGTTGATTTACTTAGATCAAAGAAGCACATTTTAGTAGTCATTGATGCTTTTGAAAAGTTTGTGCGCTCATATGCAACAAAAACAACAACACTGGAGCTCATCATTTCGTTAAAAGACTATTTTAAAGCATACAGCAAACCCAAATGCATAATTTCAGATCGAGGAAGTTGTCTCACATCAAACGAGTTCGATGAGTTCTTGACAGAGACTGATATTAAACACATTAAAATCTCAACAGGATCGTCCGAAGCGAATGGTCAGGGGGAAAGAGTCAACAGAAGCATTGGACCAATGATAGTGAAATTAGTAGAGCCAGAAAAGAGTATACATGATAGTGATAGACAAAGTAGAACATGCATTAAACATGCATTGTATTTTTCCGTTAAATGGAACATGCGACAATGATACCCATAAGAACCCTGTGGATAGAAGAAGACAATCATGCGGCCGCATCTTTAATCATGCGGCGCATCATTGGCTAGCGTTGCCGTATTCTGTCTAGTATTTTTACAAAATACTGAAATTGTTCAGGGTATCGACGGGGTATCGACAGCAAATAGCTGTGAATTAGTAAATTATATTTAAAAATGAAATATGAGCACTGAAAAACAAAAGAAAAAGAAGTGGACAGAGGGGGCGGAAAATTTGTTAATAGACTTGTGGGCGGAAAATATAGAGGATTTGCGTGGGTTGCGCAAGAACACCCACATTTACGAGGAGATGGGAGAGGAATTTAAACAGCAATTCTAAGATTTCTCTCCAATAGAAATTAAAGCAAAGTTGGAGAATCTTTGGGATCTTTTGGGATGCACTGATTCAAACTTAAAAAGTGCCACCTTTAAATTTAACTCAGCAGCACGCAATTTTTGTTCGGTGAAGCCAACGATAGCTTCACTTGCTGTGGAGTCCTCCTGAACAAGCTCATAGTGCTCGTAGTGAAACTCCCAAATGCACCATTTTCCACATTTAATAATAAATCGCTCATTATTTTGGGAATTTCAATAAAAATGCTTTTGCTCTCTTCTTCTTGCTCACCGAGTTTGTTTACATTTGTAGGCCGAACAGCTGACAAATGATGCGAAAAATGATGCGGCTTTGGTGTAAACGCCTCGCACAATTTTTCCGCACCTTCGACAATGATGCGGCAGTGTAAAAAGGCTATAACCCGTATCAAGGAGTTTGGAGCATTCAAAACATAAAACACTGCATGGGCAACAAAAATTAATTTTAATATATAAGAAAAACTGTAATATACTAAGTACAAGAAAAAACTGTAAGTCATTGTAAAATTCCCGTATATGTAAGTGAATCAGTCAGGATGGCCGAGTTGTGGTAGTATAACCCCTATCAGCCCCTCTATGTAAGCCCTATCTTATATTAATTACCCCAAATCTTTGGTCACACTGGAGAAATACCGCATATACGGCCTCTTAAAAAGTATGTACATCGACGCTCAATTCATTCGAAAAGAGGCATTAAAAGTCTAGTACTCAGATCCGAAAAAACAGGTCGCGAACAGAATCAAGGTTGATATTCGTATGAAACCGATAAGAAATTTTTTCGGTCGAAAACTGTTTTCTAGGCTCTGTACGGTAGGCAGTACTCAGATCGACAAAAAAAGTTCGGTATATACTATAGAAGTATGTGACGTCGCTTCGGCCGGATATGCTTGCCGCGCCGGGTTCAAAGAAATTTGTTAGGTTTCTGGCTGTGGTAGCTGAAAAGAGATTCCTCGGTTCAAGAAGAAGGCCAGCGGGAGTACTATAGCAAAAGGATTGTTTTATTGTACTTAAGGGTACAGAGTTAGGTTATATGCTGGATCGTGGTCATTCCTTCAGAATTGGCTACTCGGCCGCTCGTGGCTGTTTGCTCCGTGCTGCGTCGGGTAGGCATCGCTTGTGACGCGCAGGTTTCTCAGGCGAAGATTGTGGGCGGAGGATTGGACACACTCCGAGAAGAAGCTGGATGCGGAGGTTTGGACACGCTCTGAGGAGATTATCGTTGCGGAGGTTTGGACACGCTCCTAGGAGAAGATTGTGGGTGGAGGTTTAAACACACTCCGAGAAGATTAAGCAGAACGAGTGAAGAGGTGAATATTACCTTTATCAGAAGTTCCGCTTTCAAAATGCTGGTTTGTTACGCAAGGGCTTTCCGAGTTGGACTGCTCCGATTGGATCTGCCGATCCTACTTTTATTGCCGGCGATCAGCTGTTGGTGGCCCGATATGGGCCTAACGCGTTCTGGTTTTGCCATAACGCGTTTTCATCCAGCTGTTAGTGTGAGTCTTTGTTGGTGATCGTGGGTCATAATTGTGTTTGGCGCGTGCGCTGCTTTTTGAATTCGTAGGTTCTCTCTTTATAGATATTTATTAAGGAACTTCAGGGTTTTTCGCCTACAATAATCTTATTTAATACTTATGTCTGGAATGTTCTTTATGTGTATTGATGTATGAGTATGTAATGTATGAGTATAAGTATGTAATAGGTATGTGGCGCCGGCGCTTTGTTTGATGGCGCTGGGCGTCAAAAGTATCCGAAGGTATTTGCTGGTATTGCGGGTATATTTCTACCCCCTTTAAAGTTATATCAATTTGATATAGTTTGCCAGCAAACTCGAAGCAAACATTGCAATATGAGATCAAAAAACCAAATTAAATATTCAAATAATGAAGACAAAAAGGCATGTAATTAATGCAGCATTATATGAAGAACAAATATATGGATATTATAACATATTATTTTTATCAATTTTCATGAATATAAATCAAATATGGATTTCAAAACATGTTGTCTTCACGGTGGTCGGCACGGGAGGCATCGCAATCTGCTGCTGTTGATAGTCTGACACATTACCTTGCCAATAAAATATTGGGGAGTGTAGTATGCAACGTTGAGTTGCTGTTGAGCTGATGGAAGGTGAAGAGCTTCTGCGGGGCACGCGCTTGTTCCGGTTTTGTTGCAGTCGGGAGATGGGGTAGGGTAAGGGAAGGAGCCGATGCTCATCCGCTCGTCTATTTACATAAAATCATTAAATTCGCGTGCGATGGGCAATTCGGATAATTCAATAAAATAACGAGAAGGAACGTGAGTCGCTTCTAGTCGCGACTCTACTTTTATACCCGTACTCAGTCAGTATATAAATTTATGAGCTTATGATTGAAATTTTAAAAAAAATTTTAAAATTTTACATTTACATTTTTTTGCTACATTTTTTAACTACATCTACATGTAAAATGTAGATAATACATCTAGAACAAATATTCTATATCTACCATTTAGATTCTACATCTCCTCCGCTAGGGGTTGCTCGCGCATTGCACAGGGCAGAGTGTGTGCGAGCGAGACAGAGAATGAATATCGTCAGCAACGCCAGAGGAGGTGGGGGAAGCAACTGAAAATTAATTTCTTCATTCTGGCCATAATAATGATCCGATCTGTACCAGATTTAGCAATCTGGTAGATATGGTCATTCTTTACGATACTGCGTTTTATTTTTATCGTATGTTTCAAATTGTGGATGCCACAGATTTTCGTCCTTTGTGGAGGCGGAAGTGGGCGGGGCGAAATTCTGAAATACACTTGTAACAGTGTGATATCACATGAGTCTGGAAACAAAGTTTGGTTGATCTAGCTCTTAAGGTCTCTGAGATCTAGGCGCTCATCAAGACGGACAGACAGACAGACAGACAGACGGACGGACAGACAGACATGGCTCTATCGACTCGGCTATTGATACTGATCAAGAATTTATATACTTTATGGGGTCGGAAAATTTTCCTTCTCTGCGTTACACACATCCACTTTTACCTCAAATACAGTATACCCCTTAACTCTTTTTGAGTACGGGTATAAAAAGGACGGAAAGAACGTAGGACTAACTCCAAGCATCAAGACTTTTATCTTGTGGCGCCAGATGTAAACGCGACCACTAATGCCCTCCCTTCCATGATCGCTATAGTCAAAAGAAAATGTATGGCGATCCCAAAAAAAGTCTATTTCCCAATTCCTATATATATGTTCCCAACAAAACACATGACCCCCTCAAATTAGACGCAACTAGCAGGAATTCATATCTAGCTTATGGCTAAATTTATTTAAGTAAACAAGGCAAATCCTAAATCTACGAAATTCATATTCATTTCTAAACAATGCAGAACTTTCGAGCTACCACTGATAAGGAAAACCAAAATATAAACAACATAATAATATTGAAAAGGAAAAAAAAATATAAAATAAATCGAATAGTAATATAATTATGTGCAGGAAATAAACATAATGTAGGGGACTATGAACTTAAAATTAATTGAATTGAAATTAATCGGATTGCATTAAATTTAAGAATGAACTGGCATATTAAAATTGGTCAACAGGAAAAGAAAATAAAAATAATTCTCTTGTTGTTTAGTGTATATTCGTTTTACATTTTCAATGTAAGCAAATGCATGGAATGCATGGAATGCACGGAGTGCAGAGAATGAAAACACAAAACCAACGGAAAACGCACCGCTAAAGCTTAGGCTGTTATGCGCATGCCAATTCGGCTAGCGGGAAGAAGGCACAAAAGGGACCGAGAATAAAAATTTAGTCGTTATCACTCACAGATTAATATGCATGTAGGTATGCATACAGTACTCCCTCGGAGAAAGGCGCCTTTCGCTGGAGTTAAGTTGATGAAGCTGTGGAATTAAGGTGTTATTGTTCCCTGTTGTCTCTTGCCGAAGACATATTACTGTTCACTTTGTCTTGTTTCTTCAACAAAATTCTTTCCCTCTCCTCTGCAACTAATATACCATATTTAAAATGAGAAAATTATATATCAAAAATTTAAGTCACTTATAAAGAAATAAGAAAAAAATAAGAAAAAAAGTATATACATAAATTAGGTTACGATGTCGTCGACTTCTCCTTAGACGACGGGGAACTCTAACGTTGTAGATAATTCCCTCTAAGCGGGGCTCACTGTAAGCACGGTCGTCTGAGGCGCATGCGCAAAGGTTATGGCAAGGTTGTCGCGAGGTTATGGCGAGTTGCGGGGGGGAAGGCCCAGTGTCCACTGGGCTCCCAAAAAAACGGCCCACACCAAGACTGAGCTGACAAAACGCCCAGGTGAAACGATGCTCTGGCTTAGTGCGGGGGCACAACTTGGAGGTGGGCTGCCGCTCAAAGGCGATGCCCTATGGGAGAAAGAAAGACCACAAAACTATTTCTAGAGCCACATTTATACGTGCACTGCCACATTGGACCTACCAATTTCTTAGTTTCTTCTCGGGGAAGCGTCAGGTATCTTCGTCGGGAATATGGTCAGGGACTCTTTGGCCCTTGGACGTGGGTTGGGTGTACGCAATAGGTACGGCTCTCGGCCAGGTGAAAGGTTAATGCACTTAAAAGCACTGCACGGCGTTTTCCAAGCGCGGTAGAATAGCGAAGTTTTATTTTTTCAATGTATTTGCTCACTTTTGAGACACGTGGTCTTTTTCAAATTTTCACACAGTGCTGGCGAGCACAGACCGATCGGGTATTAGAATTTAAAGAAAGAAGAGTTTTTCTTTGTGATCGAGCCGTTTAAAATGGAACGGAAGAGCTAAACTCTGCTCTAAAAGATTCTTTTGACAAGTGTCATTTGTGAAAGGTTCGCAAACACAGCTGTTCTAACAGCCAAACGTAGCGTCTTCCCAAAACTATGCTGCGTAATTCAGTCAACATAATTGGTCGAAGCTATCGCATGCAATATTACGTGAAGTAGTACATTTTACCCGCTGCAACTACCAGCGCCACTACAACACCCCCCCCCTCCCCCCACCTAAAATCACACTTTACAGGGTGAAAGCTTGGAAAGAGTGATCCACGCTGGAAGTAAACATTATTGCCTGAGATCTTTTGCGTGGTATTTTCCGACTAGGCGGCCTTGCAAATCTTCGATTTCGTAGTAGCTATTGCCCAACCTCGTCCTCACTCTTGCTTTAATAAAGCTTGGAGCCAACTTAGCACTGAAACCCTTTTGAAAATTGCTTTGTTGGAAGTTCCAACGGAATAATTCCTGACCAACGGCAAAGGAACGTCTCGTCTTCGTCGATTATAGTTTCGCTCATTTCTAATGCGTTGTTGTAGCATAGACTCTTTTGCTTTTGACCGAATAAAGTCGAAAGAATCTTTCCGATTGAATTGCAGGGTTCGATCTTCTAAACGCTCTAAATTGCGCAAGATGCCGTACTCCGATCCACTCGTAACCATATTTTGGCCAAATGTCATCCGATAAGGGCTGGAACCAACACCTGAGTGACTTAACTGTTCGTCCCAGTTTTTCTGATCGGGTCGTACATATGATTTTATGGCGGCAATTACCGACCTGTTTACCCTCTCAGACGCATTTGCCTGAGGCGCATAAATGGCTGTATAGAAATGTTTAATTTTGTAATTATCCAGAAGAGCATTAAAAATGTTTGATTTAAACTGAACGCCATTGTCGGAAACGATAATTTCCGGAACACCGAAGCAATGGAAGATATCTTCTTCAAGGAAGCGAATTACTGCTTCCGCTGTGAATTTTTTCACTCTCTTTAAGAAAGGGAACTTTGACGAATGGTCTAGCACTACAAATATCCCAATATTCCCGGAGCGGCTTCTAGGGTATGGTCCTAGAAAGTCGACAAATAGCTTTTGGAAAATACGTTGCGTTTCAGCAGTTTTCCCTAGGGGCGGACGTAAAGTGCATTTACACATGTCGCAACTGTTAATATAGGTCTTCACGTCTGTAACTAAGTTTGGCCAGAAAAAATGGCAACGTAGTTTTTCAAGAGTTTTACAAATGCCATAATGAGAAGACGGAGATTCATGAGCAGATTTGAGAATTTCCGGAACCATGTCTTTTGGGATCCATAATTTCCAACATGAATCGTCTGCAATCTTGTTTCCTGTGGCATGTTCAGCTCGACGATAAAAATATACATCAACGACCTTAACGTCGGGCGTGTGGGACTGGTTTGCTTGTATTTTACCGGCTAAAGTCGTATAGTCAACTGACCGAAAGTGTTCAGAATCCAAATCCACCGTCGCACTAAGGCTTATTTCGGATAAATCATCAAAATGAGTACGAGACAGTGCGTCAGGGACAATGTTTTGTATACCTTTACGATGAATGATTTTAAACTCAAACCCTTGCAATTTCAATGCCCAACGAGCTAACCGCGAGCTGAGGTCGGACTGTGACATAAGCCATTTTAGGGACGCATGGTCCGTTATTATAGAAAATTCTTGACCCTCCACGTAAGCTCTAAACTTCTTAACGCCTAAAACAGCTGCCAAGCACTCTTTCTCGGTCACACTGTAGTTCCTCTGGCATTAATTAAGCTTGCGGGACATAAAAGCTGTTGGTACCTCATCGCCATCGCTGTTAGTTTGGACTAGCACGGCACCTACACCAGTAAGGCTTGCATCACAATGAATCGCAAAAGGTATGTCGAAATTCGGGCTATGAAGTACTGGTGCTGAACTGAGCATCAACTTCAACGCCTCAAACGCTTTCTGAGCATCTTCACTTCAACAAAATTTCCGATTTGATCTCAACGAGTCGGTTATGGGTGACGCTGTGGATGCATAATTGCAAATAAATTTATTGTACCACCCAGTCATGCCAAGAAAATGTCTTACTTGTTTCACTGACCGAGGGCTGGGAAAATCTTTAATCGCGGTGATCTTATTGGAGTCTGTGCGGATGGTCCCGTTTCCGACAACATGGTCCAAATATTTTACCTCTTTTCTGAGAAATGGCTTTTTCCGATGTTGATAGTCAAGCCTGCCTGCTTTAATTGACCTGTAACCTCTTTTAATACAGACAAATGCCTCTCGAAAAAATCGGAAACGATCAGAAGATCATCTAAATAGATAAAAACTTCCCGTCGTAGGTGAGCCGGAATTATTCGATCCATCAGCTTTGACATTGTCTGAGGGGCGTTACAAAGGCCGAATGGCATGACGGTATATTGGTAGAGAGGTCTACCCGGTACACTAAACGCGGTTTTATCTAGTGCTGACGGTACCAAAGGTATCTGCCAAAAAGCATCTTTTAGGTCGAGGCTTGTGATGTATTTAGCTTTCGGAAGCCGGCTGAGGATACCATCTATGAAAGGCATCGGGTATGCATCCTTGACAGTGACAGCGTTTACTCGTCTACTGTCCAAACATAGACGCACTTTGCCAGGCTTTCGAACAAGAACTACTGGAGAAGACCAAGCACTCTGAGATTCCTCAATCACGCCTAGACTAAGCATTCTATCCAGTTCATCGTACATAAGTTTTTCGACTGCTGGGGAGACTGGGTAATGCCTCTGCTTGATGGGAGTGGCACCTGCGACATTGATTTCGTGTGAAAGTAGAGGAGTTCGCCCTAAACCAAGTTTAGAAAACGATGGAAACCCTTTAATTGCCTTTAACAATAATTCATGTTGATCAGTACTCAATATCCTCAGCGGTGTGACATCTTATTCGCCCAGTGACAAGCGCTCTGAACCAATACATGACGGCAGCAAATCGAAGGCTTTCCAGAAATCTATTCCCAAATATAAATCTTGGGACAACGAGGGAACAAGGTAGAAGGTTAACCGATGTAATTTCCCACGAAACTGAATATCAGTTGTTATTTTTCCCAATATTTTCTGCGCTTTGCCATCGGCAGTGCGAACATTCGACAACAAAGTTTTGTATGGGTGTTTGGATTCAATGAATTCTTGAGCGAAATTGCCTCCGATGCAACTTATCGATGCGTCGGTGTCAAGCAAGCCGTTAACAATTTTACCTAAAATAAAAACATCGGCATAAGGCCTAATGTCATGGGAGTTGGCAACTACTGTAGACGACAGTATCTTCTGTTCCTGTCTGCACATTTTATAAAATGCAGAGCGGCGGGCAACAGAGCGCGGTAACTTGTTTGAGTTCCCATTATGGTTTGGTTGGTCGAATTCAGGGGAGATGTGAACAGAATTTTGAATGTCCGGTATATAAGAAATGATCGGTAGGGAATTGGTAGATGTGTCTTTGACACCCTCTAATCTGTATTGGTTGCTTTCGAGCTCATCTGTCTGCGTTCACTTTTCGGCGGTGCACGTGCTACCCAGTTTTTTGAACCATTACATTTTTACTTTCCACAGCCATAGCAAAATACGCGACGAACTGGGCTATCGCACTCCTGGTAACGATGACCAGCTGCTTCACAATTCCAGCATGCCAGATTAACTGCAGCTATTTCTCTATCTTTGTCTTCAGATATCTCAGTTTCTGTTTCACACTCGACTTGACTTTGAACAGAATGGACCGCTCGACGTGGCATCGGTACTGGACGAGATTTCGGTGAGGATTCTTTTCCTACCGTCTGTATATAGATCTCTCGTGTTCTAACAAAATGGCGAAGTTTTGCTACGTTGGGAATTTCTTCATATAAGAGTTCATGCTGAATATCCAATCGCAAGTTTGAGCGAAGTGACTCCAAAAGAGAAGATTCCGACATGGGGATAGAGAGCTTATCCGCTAGAGAAATGATTGCCTCGTAAAACTCGTCGAAACTTTCTCCTTCCTTTTGTTTGCGTTTATCTATACTTGCTCTTTTGTGTAGGTCTGTGCGTTCGTCTTTGAATTGACTTTTAAGAGCTTGGCAAAGTCCCTCCCATTGTATGATAGGCACACTCTTGTGGTACCGCCAAAACCATTCGCTTGCGGTTCCTTCAAAAAGGTTGCTGGCATACCGCGCGGGCAACTCGAAATTGCCGTGCAACGTTTGGGATGTCAATGCTTCGGCCCGATAAATAAAATCGTCAACACCTAACACAGATTTGCCAGAAAATCGGAGTTTCCAATTGAAATAAATTTGGCTAATTCGATCTGCTCGCAAGTAAGAACCAAGAGGGGTATTTCTATTTTCAGATTGCTGACCATAACTATTGGATGGTGGCAATGTAGACGTATTATGATGGCTAGGGATTCCAGGATCAGTTTACTGTCCAACAGTTGGTGGAAGAGTTGGACTAGAACCTTGAACTGACCCCGGAGAAGACAATCTTTCGAACCCTGTCTGCACTGCTTGAATCAGAGATTCGGTCTGTCTAGATTGCGCCATTGCCTCAGACTGACGAATAGACGTGGATGAAGACAATCGCTCGAACCCTGCCTGTAAGACTTGGATCATCACTTCGGTCTGTCGGGCAGCGGCTTGTGCTAGTACTTCCGACTTCAGCCATAGCATTTGCAATCAATTGCTGAAAGTTCTCGCCTGCTGGTACTTCTGAGCCCAGGGGTGCAACGCTGTCGTCAGCCATTTCATGAGCTGAAGCCGTAGGGTCTCTTTTGGATTTGGCTCGAGTAGTGGGATCTGATCCCGATGCTTTTTCGGCGGAAGGGTCTTCGAGGTTCCTTTTGCAGACTGGGCACACCTTTTTATTTCTAACTTTTGAATTAAAACGTACGTGGTGAAAAGTGTGTCCACAACTAACTCTCAATACTTCCGATTCATGACCCACCGGGCCGGTACAAATGAAACAGGTGACAACTGCTTTTTTTGTTACAACTGTTTCGTCACTCTCTCCTAACGAAGCCATCTTAACAAAAAAAATATGATGAATTAAAAAGAATTTGATCAAAACCAATTAAAGCGACAAAATATAATCGAAAGTAATATAGTTTTGGGGGTCTATGCCAACGGTCTTCGAATATGTGAGGGTAATAGGATAATGCTTGAAGAAAGATAGAAAAATTGTTAGTTGTGCGGACGATATTAGCCTAACGCCAACTTATCGTATCCTGCGACGATATACCAACTCTAGAAAACAAAGAAATATTGCAAAGTGTTACAGGTACTGTATTAGCTACACGGAGGATTTTAGCTCAAAGCCAAATATCCACATCCAGCGGCCACCTCTACTAACCAAAAGTAACAAAAGGGAGAAGCATGCGAAATGTAACCAAGAAACGGAATTACAGATATTTTGAAGCTATAATTTCTCCTGTACGCTTGACAAAGGCATATTTTGAGCTGCTTAGTATTTCCAGAAAAGGAAAAGTAATTATCTTGGAAATTACAACTGATCCATCATCTGAGAACAAGCAATAACGAAAAAAATATATATATAAACACAAGAAACACTGAATAAACCGAAATGCTCATAAGACATACACAAGTCTCATAATCTTGACTTTAATCTATATGGTCGGGGCCACCGGAAATCGCGCTCCACGTTGGGCGCCAATTAATTTTATGTATTTATTTATTCTGTAGTATGCAACGTTGAGTTTCTGTTGAGCTGATGGAAGGTGAAGAGCTTCTGCGGGGCACGCGCTTGTTCCGGTTTTGTTGCAGTCGGGAGATGGGGTAGGGTAAGGGAAGGAGCCGCTGCTCATCCGCTCGTCTATTTACATAAAATCATTAAATTCGAGTGCGATGGGCAATTCGGATAATTCAATAAAATAAAAGGGACGGAAAGAACGTAGGACTAACTCCAAGCATCAAGACTTTTATCATATCTATTCTATTCATATCTAGCTTATGGCTAAATTTATTTAAGTAAACAAGGCAAATCCTAAATCTACGAAATTCATATTCATTTCTAAACAATGCAGAACTTTCGAGCTACCACTGATAAGGAAAACCAAAATATAAACAACATAATAATATTGAAAAGGAAAGAAAAAATATAAAATAAATCGAATAGTAATATAATTATGTGCAGGAAATAAAGATAATGTAGGGGACTATGAACTTAAAATTAATTGAATTAAAATTAATCGGATTGAATTGAATTTAAGAATGAACTGGCATATTAAAATTGGTTGAATCAACAGGAAAAGAAAAGAAAAAGAATTCTCTTTGTTTCGTCATGTCGTTGTAACATTAAATGTTTTTTTTTTTTGTTTGTTTGCTAAGATTATGTTGAAATTGATTTGAAGTTTGAAGTCTAGTGTAAGTAGGTTAGGGCAAGGCGGGAGCGAATTGAAAGCTCTCTCTTTCGCTCAAAGCGAATTCGCCCCGCTTTGCCACCGTAGGTTAGCTAGGCTTAGAATGCAATGTATTGAATTTGTAATAATAATGTTTAATTGAAGTCGATCGAGCAAGCACCTTTCTTTCGCCCCGCCTTAAAAATAATAAAGTCTTTACGCCACCACAAGTTTGTCGGTTTCGTTATTACTTTTATACCCGTACTCAGTCAGTAGATACATACATTTATGAGATCATGATTGAAATTTTAAAAAAAATTTTAAATATTTTACATTTTAAATTTTTTTGCTACATCTCTTAACTACATCTACATCTTAAATGTAGATTATACATCTAGAAAAAATATTCTACATCTACCATTTAGATTCTACATCTCCTCCGCGAGAAGGCGCTCGCGCATTGCACAGGGCAGAGTGTGTGCGAGCGAGAAAGAAAATGAGTAGCGTCAGCAGCGCCAGAGGAGGTGGGGGAAGCAACTGAAAATAAATTTCTTCATTCTGGCCATAATAATGATCCGATCTGTACCAGATTTGGCAATCTGGTAGATATGGTCATTCTTTAGTTTTATCGTTTATTTGAAATTGTGGATGCCACAGATTTTCGTCCTTTGTGAAGGCGGAAAGGGGCGTGGAACAATTTGGAAAGAAGCTTGATTCAGTGTGATATCACATCAGTCTGGAAACAAAATTTGGTTGCTCTAACTCTTATAGTCTCTGAGATCTAGGCGCTCATCAGGACAGACAGCCAGACAGACAGACGGACGGACAGACAGACATGGCTCTATTGACTCGGCTATTGATACTGATCCAGAATATATATACTTTATGGGGTCGGAAAATTTTCCTTCTCTGCGTTACACACATCCACTTTTACCACAAATACAGTATACCCCTTAACTCTTTTTGAGTACGGGTATAAAAACTCTTCTAATTTTTCATGGCGCCGCCGAGTGGACTGTAAAGATCAAATATATATCAAAACAAAATAAGTGACAGTGACACAATTAAAAATACATATACATACACAGCTACAAGTGATATAGCAATTTATTCTATTATAGAATAAAAGTGTTTGTGTATAGTTGCCCTCGTCGTGTTGTGTGTTCAAAGCATAAAAGCCTTGCCAAAACATCGTGTCGGTCGCGCAATACCCTCACCCGCTTGCTGCTTAACCGTTCCTGCTACCCTGCTGATTGCCTGCTGCTTCACCGTTGCTGATACCCTGCAGACTACCTGCTGCTCCACCATCAGCGACCGTTGCCAAAAACACAGAGGAGAGGACGAATGGTCCCTTGCGACTGCACGGTTTGCAAAAGTAAAGTGGCAGCTGGACTTAAAGATCCACACGCAGAGCCTGAGGTATTTGTGCGAAAAATTGAAAGCTAGAGCCGAAGACATACAAACATATGTACATACATATATAAATTGTCTTTTGCTGGAAAAATTGCACCTCGCTTTCAATTCTTGGCACAGACGTATGATATAGTAGAGTTTGATTTGCATGCATTTAGTTTATTAGTGCACATATACATATAACATATATACATATATAACACAATATAACACATACACAACCCATACAATATATACTCTATTTGAACCGCTATTTGGACGCACAATTATATATATCGTTAACGCAATCACTGTCGCCCTCCCCCCCCCCCACCGTTCCCCTCTCGTTGTTTGAAATTCGCAAAAATAGTTGGTTCGTTATCGTTTTTGGCTGTCACTTGCAACCAACCATACAATTATTGTCGTTCTCGATTTTCGTTCTTGTTTGGACATTTATTATTTATTTATCTGCAAAATATTGGTTTTCGTCGCGTAGATTAAAAATAGTAAAATGAACCAAGAAAATAAGGCTGTTCTTGATGACTTAAAAAATAAGCTCAAAATCCGAGTCAAAATCATTCGCCGCTTAGAGGATCGCTTAGAGGGTGGGTCGATTCCATTGCAATTGACAGAGCTACAATGCAGACTCGATGTTCTGAATTCTTCCATTAACAAGGCCAACATATTGCAGGAGCAAATAGAAGAAATCGATAGCAAAGATGAATTTGGAGCCGAGCTGGAAGAAATGGCCATTGTAACCAAAGCAAAGGTAATGACGCTTATCGGCCCAACTCGTGCTCGACTTCCGAAATTAGCCCTACCAAAGTTTAGTGGTAAATATTCGGAGTTTAAAAATTTTATTAGCCTCTTTGAGACTCTGGTTCATAACGATGATAGTATACCGGTGATCGAAAAATTTAATCATTTGATTTCGTGCCTCTCTAATGAAGCATTAGGAACAATAAAGGCGTTCCAAGTCACCGATGATAATTACGTCAAGGCCATGGCCAGCCTAAAGCGAGTATACGACAACGAGTGTCTAATATTTTCGAACCAAGTCTCCGCACTGTTTAATCTGCCAAAAATCTCGCAACAGTCCGCATCGTCCCCAAGGAGCCTCATAGATACAGTGTCCTCAATCTATGATTCATTACTATCGATAGGAGACGATACGAAGATTTTGAATGCAATGCTCATTCATCTCGTTTTGAACAGAGTTGACACAGTGACTAGACAGAAGTGGGAAGAACAGCTTGACTTCGAAAAGTTGCCGCTTTGGTCCGACTTTGAAAAAGTTTTAAATCGTCGATACCAGCATTTGTCTGCGGAAGAATCGACAAAGCCAAGGCACGACAAAGTCATGCCAAGCAAGTCACACAATCGCAGTTCATTTGCTTGTTCTTCCACTCCCCCAACAGTAGAGCTCAGCGAACATGCAGCTATTGCAATTCGGGAGACCATGTAGTAGCCAACTGCACGCCGTTTTCACGTCTCTCGGTTATGCAAAGGTTCGAGTTCACAAAGTCTGCATCCTTATGTATTAATTATCTGCAAAAGGGTCACACTGTTGTACGATGCAAGGTCGGCAAATGTCGAGTATGTGGCCGCTCACATCACACATTGTTGCATAGATACACAGTGACTGATAATAGTCTCGCGTTGCCGCCACCCCCAGAGAGTTCGTCTCCTCCTATAATCAGGATCACCCTTCCACCTCTCATGCTCTGCATGCGACTTCGTTGGACAGGGTGATTTTGGCTACGTCGATCGTAAGCGACAAAAAATGGTGAACACATTTTGGCCAGAGCTCTACTTGACTCTGGATCCCAAACAAACTTCATCACGGAAGACCTAGCCCAGCGCTTACAGATCCGTAGAGAGTAGTCGTGTATTACCTTGCTTGGTATTGGTGAATCCAATTCTCAAGTAAAGAATAAAATACACACTGTGGTGAAGTCGCTCATAAATGCTAGTGAGTTCTTCTTTGATTTTTGGATCCTGAAATCCATTTCAGGCTATCACCCTGACCACTCAGTTAATGTTACTGATTGTAAAATCCCAGAAAACCTACCACTGGCAGACCCCTATTTGGTGCAAACAGTTTGAGTTGCAGTGAAGAGTTGTTAGTCTCCATTGATAGGACCTTGCAAAAATTCTGGTCATTGGAAGAAATGCCATCTTCAAAGAAAATTATTTCGCCTGAGCACACGTTATGTGAAAATAACTTTCGGAAGACGACTCAGGTATTGCCATCAGGTCGGTTCGAAGTAAGGCTGCCGTTTAAATCAGATCCAAATTGTTTGGGCAATTCCTTTGAGGTTGCTAAACGGCGGTTTTTGTCGCTCGAAAGAAGATTGTCTCGTTCCAATGTACTTGGAATTCATGGAAGAGTACCTCTCCTTGGGTCATATGTCGCCGACTGACAATACGATTCCTTCTACTCCACACTTCGTAATTCCACATCAATGTGTCCTTCGGCCCCAAAGTACGTCCACCAAACTTCGTGTCGTGTTCGATGCGTCGTCGAAGACGTCCTCTCAGGTGGCCTTGAATGAGATTCTGATGGTCGGACCGACCATTCAAGAGGAATTATATTCAACGCTGCTCCGCTTCCGGCTGCACAGGTTCGTCCTGACTGCCGATGTAAAAAATATGTATCGCCAAGTGATGGTGAATGAAGCGGATAGGCAGTTTCAGATGATAGTGTGGAGAAGAGACCCATCTGAGTCCTTGAGATTATACAAGCTTAACACCGTGTCTTACGGGACTGGACCAGCGCCCTTTTTGGCTATCCGGTGTTTAAAAAGGTTGAGTGAGTCTGCGAAGCTATCATTCCTAAAAGCTGCTGACGTTATTGGGTCCGACTTTTACGTCGATGACATGTTGACTGGTGCTGCATGCGTAGAGGAGCTAAGGGCAATTAAGTCCGAAGTATCTCAGGTTCTACAGCCCGCAGGGTTTGAGTTAGCGAAGTGGTTTTCAAACTCACCTGAGATCACCGCATCTGAGAGCACAGCAAAGCCCATAACGATCTCGGATTCAAAATCGACTAAGGCGTTAGGAATCTCACGGTTGCCTAAGGAAGATGCCTTTCAGTTTAAAATTGACAATGAAGTCATGGGTCTTCGAGCGACAAAACGGAACATACTGTCGGTGACATCGAAGTTGTTCGACCCCCTTGGATTGTTGAGTCCCATCGTCATAAAGGGCAAGATCCTATTGCAGGAACTTTCCGATGCATTTGGAAATATACACTATCTCAATTGGAAGAGATATCTATACATCGGTTTGTGTATTCCGATCCGATGTCACCGGTCCAGTTACATGCCTTGGCTGACGCCTCCATGAGAGCTTATGGAGCGTGCGTCTATATCCGTAGCAGAACTGCAGAAGGTTTAAAAATATCGTTGTTGACTTCAAAGTCCAAAGTAGCGCCGCTCAAGACCAAAACGCTCCCACGGCTTGAGTTATGTGCCGGTCACCTTCTCGCGGATCTCTGTTACAGAATCAAGCCCCTATTAAAGGTACCTATCGAACGAGCTGTTTATTGGTAAGACTCTGAAGTAACTCCTCACTGGATTCGGTCGCATCCATCTACGTTGTCGACGTTCGTTTCGAATAGGGTGGCTGAGATTCAGGAGTGGTCAGATGAAGCTACGTGGCGACATGTCCCTACAAAACAGAACCCAGCAGATATTGTGTCAAGAGGTTGTGACGTCCAAGAAATCGCCCAGTCAATCTGGTTTGAAGGACCATCATTTTTGAAGGATGAAGAAGAAAACTGGCCTAAAAACCCTCATTTCGAGCATTCAGAAGATGTTGAGCTGGAGAAACGGAAGAATGTGGTCGGGCTGACCGCAGCCGTCGAAATTTCGGATTTGGTAGATGTCATCGAGGGATTCTCGTCACACCTCAAGCTGCTTAGAGTGTTTTGTCATATGTTCCGCTTTATAAGAAAATGTAAGAACCCGAACATAACGTTCGAAAAAACGGTTTCACCGACCGAGTACGATGAAGCCTTTCGCAAAATTCTTGAAATTCTCCAACATCACGAGTATCGTGAGGAAACCGAGAAAGTTCGGAAAGGATCTAGAGTTGGTCCTAGTCTTCAGCGGTTGAACCCATTCATCCATGAAGACAAAGGTACTTGGTGTAATTTTTCGTTGTTGAGAGTAGGGGGGCGACTAGCAAAAGCTCCTATATCATACGATGCCAAGTTTCCGCTGCTCGAAAGAAGATTGTCTCGTTCCAATGTACTTGGAATTCATGGAAGAGTACCTCTCCTTGGGTCATATGTCGCCGACTGACAATACGATTCCTTCTACTCCACACTACGTAATTCCACATCAATGTGTCCTTCGGCCCCAAAGTACGTCCACCAAACTTCGTGTCGTGTTCGATGCGTCGTCGAAGACGTCCTCTCAGGTGGCCTTGAATGAGATTCTGATGGTCGGACCGACCATTCAAGAGGAATTATATTCAACGCTGCTCCGCTTCCGGCTGCACAGGTTCGTCCTGACTGCCGATGTAAAAAATATGTATCGCCAAGTGATGGTGAATGAAGCGGATAGGCAGTTTCAGATGATAGTGTGGAGAAGAGACCCATCTGAGTCCTTGAGATTATACAAGCTTAACACCGTGACTTATGGGACTGGACCAGCGCCCTTTTTGGCTATCCGGTGTTTAAAAAGGTTGAGTGAGTCTGCGAAGCTATCATTCCTTACAGCTGCTGACGTTATTGGGTCCGACTTTTACGTCGATGACATGTTGACTGGTGCTGCATGCGTAGAGGAGCTAAGGGCAATTAAGTCCGAAGTATCTCAGGTTCTTCAGACCGCAGGGTTTGAGTTAGCGAAGTGGTTTTCGAACTCACCTGAGATCACCGCATCTGAGAGCACAGCAAAGCCCATAACGATCTCGGATTCAAAATCGACTAGGGCGTTAGGAATCTCATGGTTGCCTAAGGAAGTCTTCGAGCGACAAAACGGAACATACTGTCGGTGACATCGAAGTTGTTCGACCCCCTTGGATTGTTGAGTCCCATCGTCATAAAGGGCAAGATCCTATTGCAGGATCTTTGGCTTAACAAACTAGATTGGGATGAGTCGATTCCGATGCATTTGGAAACAGCATGTTGAAAAATACACTATCTCAAGTGGAAGAGATATCTATACATCGGTTTGTGTATTCCGATCCGATGTCACCGGTCCAGTTACATGCCTTCGCTGACGCCTCCATGAGAGCTTATGGAGCGTGCGTCTATATCCGTAGCAGAACTGCAGAAGGTTTAAAAATATCGTTGTTGACTTCATAGTCCAAAGTAGCGCCGCTCAAGACCAAAGACCAAGCCTAGCTAACCTACGGTGGCAAAGCGGGGCGAATTCGCTTTGAGCGAAAGAGAGAGCTTTCAATTCGCTCCCGCCTTGCCCTTACCTACTTACACTAGACTTCAAACTTCAAATCAATTTCAACATAATCTTAACAAAAAACAAAAAAAAACATTTAATTACAACGACATGACGAAACACCGGCCCCGTTGAAGGCCTGCGTGGCTTCAACAGCTTGGTAGCGGCGCCAGCTTGTGGATGGCCCGCCGAAAGACAGCTCCGTCACTCCTCCTAAGGTCGACGACCCTGACCATGCCGTCCTCCCCGGCGTGCGTGGCGATTATCCTGCCTAGGAGGAGGACGAGGTCGAGGACGTCCACGAGGACGACCACGAGGACGAGGTCTCCCTCCTTCACGTCGGGCTTCCTCTGGTGCCACTTGCCACGAATTTACAGCCCCAGGACATATTCGCGGGACCATCGCTGCCAGAACGCTTGCCTGACTGACGAGGCAAGTCGCCATCGCCGCAAGCAGCTGAGCCTCTCCTGGTCCTGAGTCCGCAGTACTGGGGGGCGATGAGCGACCCGCCTTTCAGCAGGTGCCCGGGCGTGAGTGCCTCTCCGTCGCTGGGGTCCTGGCTGATGGCTCCCAGCGGCCTAGAGTTCAGGACGGTCTCGATCCCGACGAGGACTGTGGCGAGCTCTTCTGCGTCCGCCCCGTCCTCGAGCGTCTTCTGCAGAGCGCTGAGGTGACGGCTCGCCCCGACGAAATTCGTCCCTCTGTCGCAATGGACGATCTGGGGATATCCTCGGCGGCCAACGAACCTTTGGAAAGCCAATAAAAAGGAGTCAGTAGTCAAATCAGATACAAGTTCTGGGTGAACCGCTTTGGACGCAAAACAAACAAAAAGCTCGATATAGGACTTGTATGGGGGCCTTCCTCGAATTTTCAATGTCGTCGAGACGGGGCCACAAAAATCGACGCCGCAAATTGAAAACGGGCGGAGAGAACGGAGCCGGTCTGCGGGTAAATTTCCCATAAGTTGCGTCAGCAGTCGAGGCTTGCACTTAAAGCAGCGGATGCATGATCGAACTGTCTGACTGCAGACCTCCTGAGCGTTTACGGTCCAAACACTCAGTCGAAGGAAGCTCACAAGTGCTCGTGGGCCGACATGAAAATTCGTATGGTGCAGATGACGAACATAGCTCCGCACGAATTGCGAGCGCTTCGTCAAAAGCAGCGGAAACTTGGCATCGTATGATATAGGAGCTTTTGCTAGTCGCCCCCCTACTCTCAACAACGAAAAATTACACCAAGTACCTTGGTTTTCATGGATGAATGGGTTCAACCGCTGAAGACTAGGACCAACTCTAGATCCTTTCCGAACTTTCTCGGTTTCCTCACGATACTCGTGATGTTGGAGAATTTCAAGAATTTTGCGAAAGGCTTCATCGTACTCGGTCGGTGAAACCGTTTTTTCGAACGTTATGTTCGGGTTCTTACATTTTCTTATAAAGCGGAACATATGACAAAACACTCTAAGCAGCTTGAGGTGTGACGAGAATCCCTCGATGACATCTACCAAATCCGAAATTTCGACGGCTGCGGTCAGCCCGACCACATTCTTCCGTTTCTCCAGCTCAACATCTTCTGAATGCTCGAAATGAGGGTTTTTAGGCCAGTTTTCTTCTTCATCCTTCAAAAATGATGGTCCTTCAAACCAGATTGACTGGGCGATTTCTTGGACGTCACAACCTCTTGACACAATATCTGCTGGGTTCTGTTTTGTAGGGACATGTCGCCACGTAGCTTCATCTGACCACTCCTGAATCTCAGCCACCCTATTCGAAACGAACGTCGACAACGTAGATGGATGCGACCGAATCCAGTGAGGAGTTACTTCAGAGTCTTACCTTTAATAGGGGCTTGATTCTGTAACAGAGATCCGCGAGAAGGTGACCGGCACATAACTCAAGCCGTGGGAGCGTTTTGGTCTTGAGCGGCGCTACTTTGGACTTTGAAGTCAACAACGATATTTTTAAACCTTCTGCAGTTCTGCTACGGATATAGACGCACGCTCCATAAGCTCTCATGGAGGCGTCAGCCAAGGCATGTAACTGGACCGGTGACATCGGATCGGAATACACAAACCGATGTATAGATATCTCTTCCAATTGAGATAGTGTATATTTCAACATATTCCATGCTGTTTCCAAATGCATCGGAATCGACTCATCCCAATCTAGTTTGTTAAGCCAAAGTTCCTCAACCTTTTTAAACACCGGATAGCCAAAAAGGGCGCTAGTCCAGTCCCATAAGTCACGGTGTTCAAGGACTCAGATGGGTCTCTTCTCCACACTATCATCTGAAACTGCCTATCCGCTTCATTCACCATCACTTGGCGATACATCTTTTTTACATCGGCAGTCAGGGCGAACCTGTGCAGCCGGAAGCGGAGCAGCGTTGAATATAATTCCTCTTGAATGGTCGGTCTGACCATCAGAATCTCATCTCATTTCGAGCCACAGCGGAAATGTTGTGTTGAGTAGTGTAATTAACCCTGTATTGTTGAAGGGAAATGCTCCAAACGTTTACCAAAACATTTGGTCTCCGATACAGTGTTGGATATCCCGAATATCAGCGTCGATCAACTGAACTAATCAACTAAGACTACCGGTGCGCTGTATGGGCTCCTTGATGGTTCTATGAGGTCTTGCCTGTTCAGTTCGTCGATTTCCCTATTAATAATCTCTATTTGTGCTGGGTTTCTTGGGTAATAGCGATGCTTAATTGGCCTATCATCCTTTTAGTATAATCTATGTGTTGCTATATTACTTACTCCCTTTAATGTCTCGAATTTCTGCACTTCTTTCGAGATCCATTCCTCTATTTCATCGTCGATCGGCTCTGGCTGCGTTGTACCTGCTTTTTTCCCCGTTGAGCTCGGGTATGCATCCCCGCTGATCACTACTGTCGCCTCTCCACATGTTATTGTCATTCCCCAGTCTCTTAGAAAATCTATCCCTAACGGTTGCGGCCCAACTTCCGGAATGCGATTGCTTTGTTCCCAATTAGCAGTTGGGACCGCAACTTTCAAAAAGGTATTTTTTGATAATTTTTTTCATTTTTCGGGTTCGGTCAACGAACTGTAGCTCCACCGTTTCTCCATAGATTTTAATGAACTATACAATAAACGAAGCTTAATTAATGCAACTATATAAAAAAAAAAAGACAGGATATAATTTTTTTTGACTTTTCCTGAGTTTTTAAAATCAACATTTCGTGAAAAAATACCGCAAAAAAATTATAAAATTTGAACTTAACAGCTTAATATCTTCCAGACTTTAAGCTGTATCTACAACGTGTCTGGGTTTGACTTATAGCTGCATTTATCAGCTTTTGAGAACTGAAAAGTCCTAAGCAACTATATATAAGATACTTAAGTTATGTGAAAAATAGAAGCACTACCTCTGAAAAAAATCATAAAAAAAATACCAGATCTTACAAAATTCTTTAAAAAATAACTAAACCATAAAAATAACCATAATTCCTTAAAAAATTAAAAATCCCGAAATCTATTAGAAAAATTCATTTCGGGCCACAGCGGAAATGTTGTGTTGAGTAGTGTAATTAACCCTGTATTGTTGAAGGGAAATTCTCCAAACGTTTACCAAAAAATTTGGTCTCCGATACAGTGTTGGATATCCCGAATATCAGCGTCAACCAACTGAAGATAATGGCCATTCGGTAACTTTTGTGAGAGTGAAACGAGGTTATGTGGTTTTATCTTTCTTTATTACGCCGAACACGCCCTTCCTTTTTAAAGCCTAGTACCCAGATCCAAAAACTGTTTGCTGGCAAACACATGTCATATAATTCGCTAGCGACCATGTGGTGTGACCAGAGGTGTGCACTGCATTCCGTACGGTAACACTGCTCAGACAGATGCTTGGTTTTGTTAAAAGAAAATAAAATGCACTTCTTCGGCTGGGGTCGCTCTTCCTCAGGCATAACCTGGGCTCCTGTAGTGGCGCTAGTAGTTGCAGCGGGTAAAATGTACTACTTCACGTAATATTGCATGCGATAGCTTCGACCAATTATGTTGACAGAATTACGCAGCATAGTTATGGGAATGCCAAGCGTTGCGGCTGTTAGAACAGCTGTGTTTGCGAACCTTTCACAAATGACACTTTTCAAAAGAAGCTTTTAGAGCAGAGTTTAGCTCTTCCGTTCCATTTTAAACGGCTCGATCACAAAGAAAAACTCTTCTTTCTTTAAATTCTAATACCCGATCGGTCTGTGCTCGCCAGCACTGTGTGAAAATTTGAAAAAGACCACGTGTCTCAAAAGTGAGCAAATACATTGAAAAAATAAAACTTCGCTATTCTACCGCGCTTGGAAAACGCCGTGCAGTGCTTTTAAGTGCATTAACCTTTCACCTGACCGAGAGCCGTACCTATTGCGTACACCCAACCCACGTCCAAGGGCCAAAGAGTCCCTGACCATATTCCCGACGAAGATACACGACGCTTCCCCGAGAAGAAACTAAGAAATTGGTAGGTCCAATGTGGCAGTGCACGTATAAATGTGGCTCTAGATAGTTTTGTGGTCTTTTTTTCTCCCATAGGGCATCGCCTTTGAGCGGCAGCCCACCTCCAAGTTGTGCCCCCGCACTAAGCCAGAGCATCGTTTCACCTGGGCGTTTTGTCAGCTTAAGTATATATATATATATTATATATGGTTGCTTAAGACTTTTCAGTTCTGAAAAGCTGATAAATGCAGTTTGTCCACATCTGTGGCATTTGTTCTGTCTTTTTGGTGTCCTCTGCCATGTTGTTTGATGGTTTGGTTGGTTGTTCCACTTTTGATTCGTCTTTGAGAACCCCGCTTCCGTTTCTAGTTTCTCGAACTCCTCTGCTGTACCCAAGTGTATTCCAAGTGTTTGAAATTCTCTTCTCTTTACGTATAGTTTATTTGGAAGTCTGCAGTTCTTAGACGTAATTTCCAGTTTCTGTTGTTCTGAATATGTCCCGAACCTCATTAGTTTCCGAAGGTCTTGGACGTAGTCCCTCACCGTTTCAGTTTCGGCCTGTTTGCGATCTGTGACTTGTTTTGCTAAATCCTCCTGGTACCGCGGAAATAAGAAGTTTTCTTTCAACCCGTCCTTTGCTTCTTCCCATGTGCTGATTGGCACTGGCTTCGTATGCCACCAGTCTAGTGCGCTTTCCGCCAAAATGATCGGCATCGCAAACACCAGGTGATCCAGTTCTATCACGTATGTTTTTGCTAACTCCTCTATTTGGCTCATAAACTCCAGCAGTTGACTTTTTCCTGCAAATTTTAAGTCCCATTTGCGGATTTTGTCTATTATAGCTACTGATTCGGGCGAACCTTTCTTTATTTGCTTCGCAAAAAGTATCTTTTTCTTTGCAGTTTTTGGTTCCGCTTGTTGATCTTCCATTTTGGCTTGGCTAGCGTTGATTTCGGTGATGTTGATTTGTTGTTCTCTAGCTGTTGCAGTCTATCCAGTACTGCTTTGGCGTGATCCGTTCTATCTGCGAATAGGATCAGTGCTTTCCTTGCTAATTCCGGGCCTTTCGATTTGTCTAATCCAAACTCTACACAGTAGCTATTCAGTTCCGCCTTTGTTGCCTGTGTTATCCACTGCCGTGCCATCTGACCATATTAAAGATCTTCACTTTCCGGACGAGACTAGGGATGTGGAGGACACACTCCGAGGAGCGGATGGATCTTTGGTCTTTGGCGCGATGCTTTTTGAATTCGTAGGTTGTCTTTTTATAGATATTTATTAAGGAACTTCAGGGTTTTTCGCTTAACCTAATCTTATTTACTACTTATGTCTGGAATGTTCTTTATGTGTATTGATGTATGAGTATGTAATGTATGAGTATAAGTATGTAATAGGTATGTGGCGCCGGCGCTTTGTTTGATGGCGCTAGGCGTCAAAAGTATCCGAAGGTATTTGCTGATATTGCGGGTATATTTCTACCCCCTTTAAAGTTATATCAATTTGATATAGTTTGCCAGCAAACTCGAAGCAAACATTGCAATATGAGATCAAAAAACCAAATTAAATATTTAAATAATGAAGACAAATGGCATGTAATTAATGCAGCATTATATGAAGGACAAATATATGGATATAATAACATATTATTTTTATTAATTTTCATAAATATAAATCAAATATGGATTTCAAAACATGTTGTCTTCACGGTGGTCGGCACGGGAGGCATCGCCATCTGCTGCTGTTGATAGTCAGACACAAAACCTTGCCAATAAAATACTGGGGAGCCCAGGTTATACCTGGGGAAGAGCGACCCCAGCCGAAGAAGTGCATTTTATTTTCTTTTAACAAAACCAAGCATCTGTCTGAGCAGTGTTACCGTACGGAATGCAGTGCACACCTCTGGTCACACCACATGGTCGCTAGCGAATTATATGACATGTGTTTGCCAGCAAACAGTTTTTGGATCTGGGTAATAGGCTTTAAAAAGGAAGGGCGTGTTCGGCGTAATAAAGAAAGATAAAACCACATAACCTCGTTTCACTCTCACAAAAGTTACCGAATGGCCATTATCTTCAGTTGGTTGACGCTGATATTCGGGATATCCAACACTGTATCGGAGACCAAATTTTTTGGTAAACGTTTGGAGAATTTCCCTTCAACAATACAGGGTTAATTACACTACTCAACACAACATTTCCGCTGTGGCCCAAAATAAATTTTTCTAATAGATTTCGGGATTTTTAATTTTTTAAGGAATTATGATTTTTTTTTATGGTTTAGTTATTTTTTAAAGAATTTTTTAAGATCTTGTATTTTATTTTTTTCAGAGGTAGTGCTTCTATTTTTCACATAACTTAAGTATCTTTTATATGGTTGCTTAAGAAAATTTCAACTTAAAAGCTTAATATCTTCTAGACCTTAAGCTGTAGTAGACGTTTACGCCGCCGCGACACCCAGCTCAGTTCAACAGTAATTCCAGAAGTGAATGGTACAAGATGGAGGCAAAAACTGTACGCAAACCCAATAGGAGATATGTATGAAAATGATTAATTTTTTTGTCACCGTCAGAGTGCACCTTTTTATACCCGTACACACATCCACTTTTACCACAAATACAGTATACCCCTACTGTATTTGTGGTAAAAGTGGATGTGTGTACGCAGAGAAGGAAAATTTTCCGACCCCATAAAGTATATATATTCTTGATCAGTATCAATAGCCGAGTCGATAGAGCCATGTCTGTCTGTCCGTCCGTCTGTCCGTCTGTCCGACTGTCCGTCCCGATGAGCGCCTGGATCTCAGAGACTATAAAAGCTAGAGCAACCAAATTTTGTTTCCAGACTCATGTGATATCACACTGTTACAAGTGTATTTCAAAATTTTGCCCCGCCCCCTTCCGCCTTCACAAAAGACGAAAATCTGTGGCATCCACAATTTTGAAGATACGATAAAACTAAAAACGCAGTATCGTAGAGAATGACCATATCTATCAGATTGGCGAATCTGAACTAGATCGGATCATTATTATAGCCAGAATAAAGAAATTAATTTTCAGTTGCTACCCCCACCTCCTCTGGCGCTGCTGACGCTATTCATTCTCTGTCTCGCTCGCACACACTCTGCCCTGTGCAATGCGCGAGCAACTCCTAGCGGAGGAGATGTAGAATCTAAATGGTAGATGTACAATATTTGTTCGTGATGTATTATCTACATTTTACATGTAGATGTAGTTAACAAATGTAGCAAAAAAATGTAAAACGTAAAATAAAATTTTTTTTTTTAATTTGAATCATAATCTAATAAATTTATATATTGACTGAGTACGGGTATAAAAGTAGAGTCGCGACTAGAAGCGACTCACGTTCCTTCTCGTTTATTTTAATTTTGTTTGAATACATAATAAACACATGAAATGATATTTTTTTGAAGTTAAGGCCTATCTCCAGCACCGCTGGAAAGAGCACAATTTGGAAAGAAACTTGATTCAGTGTGATATCACATGAGTCTGGAAACAAAATTTGGTTACTCTAGCTTTTATAGTCTCTGAGAACGAGGCGTCAAACAAGACGGACAGACGGACAGACGGACGGACAGACAGACAGACAGACATGGCTCTATCGACTCGGCTATTGATACTGATCAATAATATATATACTTTATGGGGTCGGAAAATTTTCCTTCTCTGCGTTACACACATCCACTTTTACCACAAATACAGTATACCCCTTAATTCTTTTTGAGTACGGGTATACAAATATTCTACATCTACCATTTAGATTCTACATCTCCTCCGCTAGGGGTTGCTCGCGCATTGCACAGGGCAGAGTGTGTGCGAGCGAGACAGAGAATGAATACCGTCAGCAGCGCCAGAGGAGGTGGGGAAGCAACTGAAAATTAATTTCTTCAGTTTGGCCATAATAATAATCCGATATGATTCAGATTTAGCAATCTGATAGATATGGTCATACTCTACGATACTGCGTTTTTAGTTTTATCGTATCTTCAAAATTGTGGCTGCCACAGATTTTCGTCCTTTGTGAAGGCGGAAGGGGGCGGGGCGAAATTTTGAAATACACTTGTAACAGTGTGATATCACATGAGTCTGGAAAAAAAATTTCGTTGCTCTAGCTTTTATAGTCTCTGAGATCCAGGCGCTCATCGGGACGGACAGACAGACAGACAGACGGACAGACGGACGGACAGACAGACATGGCTCTATCGACTCGGCTATTGATACTGATCAAGAATATATATACTTTATGGGGTCGGAAAATTTTCCTTCTCTGCGTTACACACATCCACTTTTACCACAAATACAGTATACCCCTTAACTCTTTTTGATCTTTCTTTTTAATGTTGCGTACAGTTTTTTCCTTCATCTTGCACCATTCGCTTCAGGAATAATTGTTGAACATATATTCCTGAGCTGTGCATCAGCTGTTCTCGCAGTCCACATACGGTCCCGATAGGCAACTATCGATGTAAATCTGTGGATTCCGCTCCTGTTGCTGGATACACACTCCAGGAAAACGTAAACGACAAATTCCTGCAACAGTTTTTATACCCGTACTCAAAAGAGTTAAGGGGTATATTGTATTTGTGGTAAAAGTGGATGTGTGTAACGCAGAGAAGGAAAATTTTCCGACCACATAAAGTATATCTTGATCGGTATCAATACCCGAGTCGGTAGAGCCATGTCTGTCTGTCCGTCCGTCTGGCCGTCTGTCCGTCCCGATGAGCGCCTGGATCTCAGAGACTATAAAAGCTAGAGCAACCAAATTTGTTTCCAGACTCATGTGATATCACACTGTTACAAGTGTATTTCAAAATTTCGCCCCGCCCCTTTCGCATTCACAAAGAACGAAAATCTGTGGCATCCACAATTTTGAAGATACGATAAAACTAAAAACGCAGTATCGTAGAGTATGACCATATCTATCAGATTGCTAAATCTGAATCAGATCGGATCATTATTATGGCCAAACTGAAGAAATTAATTTTCAGTTGCTTCCCCCACCTCCTCTGGCGCTGCTGACGCTATTCATTCTCTGTCTCGCTCGCA
The DNA here is from genome assembly GCA_035043285.1 of Drosophila subsilvestris. NCBI lineage: Eukaryota > Metazoa > Arthropoda > Insecta > Diptera > Drosophilidae > Drosophila > Drosophila subsilvestris. Next base: position 45,381 of record JAWNNB010001647.1, read on the forward strand.
CACACTCTGCCCTGTGCAATGCGCGAGCAACCCTAGCGGAGGAGATGTAGAATCTAAATGGTAGATGTAGAATATTTGTTCTAGATGTATAATCTACATCTAAGATGTAGTTAACAAATGTAGCAAAAAATTGTAAAATGTAAAATAAAAATAATTTTTTAATTTTAATCATAATCTCATAAATTTATATACTGACTGAGTACGGGTATAAAAGTAGAGTCGCGACTAGAAGCGACTCACGTTCCTTTTTACATTTTACATTGTTTTGCTACATTTGTTTACTACATCTACATGTAAAATGTAGATAACACATCTAGAAAAAATATTCTACATCTACCATTTAGATTCTACATCTCCTCCGCTAGGGGTTGCTCGCGCATTGCACAGGGCAGAGTGTGTGCGAGCGAGACAGAGAATGAATAGCGTCAGCAGCGCCAGAGGAGGTGGGGGAAGCAACTGAAAATTAATTTCTTTGTTCTGGCTATAATAATGTTCCGATCTGATTCAGATTCGGCGATCTGATAGATATGGTCATACTCTACGATCCTGCGTTTTTAGTTTTTTCGTATCTTCAAAATTGTGGATGCCACAGATTTTCGTCCTTTGTGAAGGCGGAAGGGGCGGGGCAAAATTTTGAAATACACTTGTAACAGTGTGATATCACATGAGTCTGGAAACAAAATTTGGTTGCTCTAGCTTTTATAGTCTCTGAGATCCAGGCGCTCATCGGGACGGACAGACGGACAGTCGGACAGACGGACAGACGGACGGACAGCCAGACATGGCTCTATCGACTCGGCTATTGATACTGATCAAGAATATATATACTTTATGGGGTCGGAAATTTTTCCTTCTCTGCGTTACACACATCCACTTTTACCACAAATACAGTATACCCTTAACTCTTTTGAGTACGGGTATAAAAATTTTTTTTTCATTTTACATTTTTTGCTACATTTGTTAACTACATCTACATGTAAAATGTAGATAATACATCTAGAACAAATATTCTACATCTACCATTTAGATTCTACATCTCCTCCGCTAGGGGTTGCTCGCGCATTGCACAGGGCAGAGTGTGTGCGAGCGAGGCAGAGAATGAATAGCGTCAGCAGCGCCAGAGGAGGTGGGGGAAGCAACTGAAAATTAATTTCTTTATTCTGGCTATAATAATGATCCGATCTAGTTCAGATTCGCCAATCTGATAGATATGGTCATTCTCTACGATACTGCGTTTTTAGTTTTATCGTATCTTCAAAATTGTGGATGCCACAGATTTTCGTCCTTTGTGAAGGCGGAAGGGGGCGGGGCAAAATTTTGAAATACACTTGTAACAGTGTGATATCACATGAGTCTGGAAACAAAATTTGGTTGCTCTAGCTTTTATAGTCTCTGAGATCCAGGCGCTCATCGGGACGGACAGACAGACAGACGGACAGACGGACGGACAGACAGACATGGCTCTATCGACTCGGCTATTGATACTGATCAAGAATATATATACTTTATGGGGTCGGAAAATTTTCCTTCTCTGCGTTACACACATCCACTTTTACCACAAATACAGTATACCCCTTAACTCTTTTGGAGTACGGGTATAATAATAATTTTAATCTTTCTTTTTAATGTTGCGTACAGTTTTTTCCTTCATCTTGCACCATTCGCTTCAGGAATAATTGTTGAACATATATTCCTGAGCTGTGCATCAGCTGTTCTCGCAGTCCACATACGGTCCCGATAGGCAACTATCGATGTAAATCTGTGGATTCCGCTCCTGTTGCTGGATACACACTCCAGGAAAACGTAAACGACAAATTCCAGCAACAGTTTTTATACCCGTACTCAAAAAGAGTTAAGGGGTATATTGTATTTGTGGTAAAAGTGGATGTGTGTAACGCAGAGAAGGAAAATTTTCCGACCACATAAAGTATATATAGATATATAGTAGTATAGTATATATAGATATGATCATTCTCTACGATACTGCGTTTTTAGTTTTATCGTATCTTCAAAATTGTGGATGCCACAGATTTTCGTCCTTTGTGAAGGCGGAAGGGGGCGGGGCAAAATTTTGAAATACACTTGTAACAGTGTGATATCACATGAGTCTGGAAACAAAATTTGGTTGCTCTAGCTTTTATAGTCTCTGAGATCCAGGCGCTCATCGGGACGGACAGACGGACAGTCGGACAGACGGACAGACGGACGGACAGACAGACATGGCTCTATCGACTCGGCTATTGATACTGATCAAGAATATATATACTTTATGGGGTCGGAAAATTTTCCTTCTCTGCGTTACACACATCCACTTTTACCACAAATACAGTATACCCCTTAACTCTTTTTGAGTACGGGTATAAAAATACCAGGTTTTAAAAAATTCTTTAAAAAAAACTAAACCATATAAATAAAAAAATGTTGTTGAAAAAATGTTAAATCTCTAAATCTATCAGTAAAATCATTTTGGGCCACAGCCTAAATAAAAAGTTAAATTTTGTCGAGTAGTGTTATAATTCATCGCACCACATGGACCGTGAATCATATTTTTGGTGACCACTTCAAACCATTCAGGATCCACTGTCCGATCTGGAATTTTGGACGAAATCACATTGTCAATTTGATTCGGCCTTTTATTTTCAATCAGCCAAACAAAAATATGCGCATGAGGCAAACCTCTTTTCGGCCATTCAATTGAATACATCCAACATTTAACAGACCCAAATGCACCGTGTTTGACAATTAAATCCATGAGTAATTTCAATTTTTGTCTAAAAAACGTGCTAAAATATCATGGCGATCTTTTGATGTTTGGCCAACAAACAATAATTCCGAGATTTCATCCATTGCGGATTACACGTGAAGGTGATGAAGAGGTCTGGTCGACCGTAACGGCGAACGTATGCTGTAGTGGAGAATGAAGCGACAAAGAAGTGTTGTGAAAGGTACAGGGGCAATCCCATGTAAATGACAGATGCTAAACGGGTGAGGCTAGAACGTGCCAAGTGACAGGCCAGGGTATTTCCTATTCCGCTGAAATTGTGAAACCAACCGGTCGTGTCTCTGCGTTCGCTGTGTAGCAGATAAAATTAAATCTGAAAAATCCTAAGTCGAAATAGTGCATCCGCGGTCGAACTTTAGTGGTAAAGATTCCCACATTGGGGCAGTAACTACCAGTGAAGAAATAAAGGACCGTAGGGTGAGTGTAGGACAGAAAATTCCGTATGCGGGTATTAATTAGATGGTAATCCCATAGGATCACTGTAGATAATACTCGAGCCTGGAGCGACGAAACGTCCGCTGTGGAACTGGGCCTCATCCCGCTCGAGGATAAAGAATTTTCTTGGCACCGGAGACCGGATGGTCTATCGGGAGCGCCACTCAGCAGCAATCCGCGCTGGGACGTTGTGATTCTCCAAAGCTGCATATATGCGTCGCAACTGCGATCCATACCTTCGCAGTCTGCTGAGAAGCCGAGACTGGATAGTCTTGCGCTGCTTGGAAGTGCTTCACCCTGACATACGATCAGTGATCCTGAATAAACCAGCACGCGAGGTTACTATGTAAGAGTCTCCTTCGCCCGCCGTCCATCGTAAAAATGTAATCACAGAGTCTAGTTTCCTGTCGAGGCCTTGCGCTAACTTACTTCTCGGGGATAACTAGACTCCCGACCGGAATAACCAGCATGTTCTGAGGAGAGACCTGCCTCGTCAACGGGCCTACCGCCCTGACGCAGGCAACCGGAGGAAAGAAAGAAGTCGAGGATTAGGTGAAATAGAGAGGACGAGAATGCCGTAAACTCCGATGAGGAGCAACCACAGGAGGAGCCGCTCATGTTGCGTCGTTCATAGCATTCGTCAACTTGCTAGGAACCTGCGGTCCACTTATTAAGACGCCTCTCGTCCTTAGAACACCCTGCGAGGTGAATTAAAGTGAATCTGTATATCCCTTTGTACCGTGCATAGACTACAGAGTAGATGGTGTAGCCCGGAATGGGTCAGGGACATTGTTGAGGGAAAGGCCATATGGTTGTTTTTTTAAATACTTGTTTTCAGATTCCACCGCGGGAAATCGATCTTTCGCCAATGGAAAACCTCACAGAGTGAGTTGAAACAGTGAGTGTTCTGTCTATATGCCCATAATTCCCAGTAGAAATTTGAACCCTGGCTCTTAATGCGAGAATAACCTCTGAATTGTCTATTAAAGAATTGAAAAATATTAAATAAATTCATACCCCAACCTGGACATGACAAAAGAAGAAGAAAATTTTGATTAACGTAAAAGAGAGAAGAAAATTTATGGGAAAAGTTATGACTTCTAGATATAGAACTTAAATCATTCTTTAAACAAAATTTTGTATAATTAATAATCGTTAGTAACTATAACTAATTCTAAAACTCACGAAAGATTACGAATTTTTATATACAGGATATTCTGCCCCACACTTATTATCCTTGAACTAACCTAAAGTTATAAATCTAAGACGACGCTGACTATACTACACTTATTATCGATAAACTATCTTTGAATACCCTAAATTTATAATTCTAGGACTATCATTAATTTACTATGCTAATTATCGATATACTTACCAGATAGTTGTGAAATACTCACTGAAAAATAGGAACTTGAAAATGAAATTTGAAACCATACCATGAATTTACTATACAAATTATTGAAAGACTTACCTGTTAGGATTGGAATAATTTCCAAAGAATAGGAAGACGGAATTGAAATGTGGAACAATATAAATAATTGTAAATACTAAATATCGATAAATTTAACTGTTTCTATTGAAATACTTCTAAAGAATGGGAGCGCGGAATTGAAACATGAGACTACTTATACCCTCTGCACACTGAGCCCATCCCGGAGGAACGGTGGGAATTTTTGAAATGTGTGAAACTCCGATTCACACTGCGACCATCCACCATCCCCCATCCATGAGAAACAGCTGATGCTCATAATTTCGTGCGGAAATTTGTTTACGTCTGTAATTAAAATGAATATTAATAATATTGCAATCGTTGTAAATGTGATTCAACAGCAAAACATATTCTTGACCAAACTAATCATGTTGCTGCACATGGATGATGAGGATGTGGACGAGGGGGAGATATTAGAATGGATATTTTTTTTGAAAAAACTGAAGCGTGGTCATTTGTGACTGCTTCTACGAAATCTAATCAGTGTTTTAAATACCAATATACATGATAGGACTTTTTAGAAGCGGTTCGGGACATTTTGGGAGAAAGATGTAGCCGAAAACAAAGATTCTGTTTAATGAAAATTTTAAATAGCCATAGCATTGTATACTTTGGTCTGTTTTTCTGAGTACAGAATAGTCGGAGGGCTGTTAGCCACCAGCGTGTGCAATTTCCTGCATGAGTTTTGCAAAACACTCCTCATAAACAAATTCCCAGAGCATAGTCCAAAAACTATTTTACTTCTGAGTTTTTGTGCCTGAGAATATTTTGACATCAAATGTTTTGTTGTTGTTTTTTTCCATTTTCCTATCTGTCATTGTTTACATTTTCGTAGTGAATTCCGATTTTTCGTTGTGAATGTCTATTATTTATGGTTGCATTTGACAATTATCGAAAAAATACCGCATGGAAACGTGCGAATTAGGAACATCCCAAATGGATGGAGGAATAACTGGGAAATTTTCGGAACGGAAAAACCTTACGGCCCATCCCAGAAATGGATGGGGGATGGTGGATGGTTGCCAGTGTGAAAAGGCTATTAAGGAACTTTCTATGCTAAAAGGAATCGATAACTTACCGGATAGAAATGAAATACACTTTAAGAATAGTACGTTGACTGATTGAAGTATGAAACAATATAAGTATTATTTTGCAGAATTTTGTTGTCGTTTTTATTTAAAGATGAGATTAGTTGAGTAGAAAAATAGCTGAACCAATGTCGCCGTTCCGATAACCGTGGAGTAAAGGGAGCACTCGGATCTGTGAGATCGGAAGATGTGCTCTTTTGAAGGGAGGGTATCTTAATCCACTCGACACCAGCGGATGCCAATCAGTTCTCTTGCCTCTATCTTTCTTGTCTACCCCGGTTTTCCTTCCATCGTTTTTTTTTTCGTTGTTTTCTATTTTTTTTTGCTTTTGTTTTTCTTTTTTTATTTCTCTCTTTTCAATTTTTATTCTAGAAAAATGTTTGCTAAAATTTCTCGAGGTATTATTAGTAATCGGTAGGAACGGAGTGGTGTGACCTGAGTAGACAAGACTACCAAGGCCGACGAGCCTGAGCCGGAAAAATACAGCGTGCCCGCTAGCTCGGTTCTACCCCGTTTGCCAACACTTATACAACTCCGTTGTACGTTACAGATATGATTATATAAATAAAATACTAAAAAGTGGCGCCTAACGTGGGGCCTCATTGAGTAGACTCAAATATTCAAATTGTCGAAAGACAGCCAGAGTGAACGCAAAGTTCCCTGCTGACCGCAGTCTAAGGTTTGTGTCAGAATCTTTTCTAAATGAGCAAGCGAGGACTAGTAAATTGTAGCAGTGGAATGCAGGACGAGTTCGAGGACAGTCGACCACCTGACCCTGTGTGAAATGCTGCTTCGTTCGTTTATCCTCAATTCTGGACCTGATCGGAGTCCGATGCAACTGGTTGGAAAATAAAGGTGTAACTTTCGAGTAGTCCTTTAGCCACGGCTGCAGAGGAACGATTTGGTTTAGGAATACTAGGGAAGTGTTAGGGCGTATCGTCGGTATCTGGAAAACAGATAAACTAAGAGATGTAGTTGTCTGTCCGAATCGTCAGTAGTCTGTACAAGCGCGTACTCACAAGTGGAATTTACTGTCTGGTGAAGAAGTCTGAAGGATTCAGATTGACCCAGGAAGAACAGTCCACTTGGAAACAATAGCTTTAACCCAAGAGAATGATTGACGAATATATAGTACTCTACGGCTTAAAGAACCGAAAGGCATTGAGTTCAGATCAAGTTAATATTGAGTTCAGATCTAGTTAATATAGAGTTCAGATATAGATCTGGTAAATTTGATTTGGGATTTTTTTGATAAGAGTATCAGGTGATATTGTTGAGTAAGTTTAGGAAAGTAATAGTATATACGTTCAACGAAGTATCACTGATAGCCTAAGAGGGAGAATTTAGTTCTGGTTTGTGAGTTGGACAAAGAAGTGGAACAAAATGGGATTGGACCGTTCGCCCGATAAGGAATCTGCTCAGGCAGGAGGTAGCGTTAGTAGGATGTTCTTGTTGTGTCAAGAAGTAATACAATTCCATAGTGAGGTTTATCTAACTAGCTGTGGACATGAGTTTCACATCACTTGTGTGACCAACCATTGGAAGACCAGTGTTACTTGCCCCAAGTGTAAGGTCAAATGTAGACCCAGTAGTAACGCTGTCCCAAAGGGAGTGGCTAAAAATACGCGTTCCAAGTCTAAGGAAGGTTGTAGAGAAGGAGAGGAAAGCAGCTCGACTAGAAACTCAGACCTAGCGGCTATGGAACGTTGATTGTTCACTTCCTTGACGAGAAAGATTTCCGACATAGTCCAGGGGTCCGTAACGGAATCGGTCCAGCGACTTTTGCCCAGTCTATCAGCCGCTGCAACGGTAGTAAGCCGTTCTCCCACTCCCACTGTGGAACAGATCCAGAATGAAAGGTCAGGTGCCGAACCTAGTCGTAGTTTCGGGCAGATTTAATTGGATAGTGGCAATTCAGCGTCACAACGCAGTGGTTCTATGGAACTATCGCAGAGGCCCGATAAGGTAGTGCATATAGTAAACGGTTGGAAGATCAAGTTCTCGGGTTCAGGGGTGTCTGTCGATAATTTTATATATCGAGTGGAGGCGTTGACTCATCAGACACTGGAAGGTAACTTCCCCGTGCTATGCAGAAATGCAAGCGTCCTCTTTGAGGGAAAAGCAAATGAGTTCTACTGGCGGCATCATAAGTCCGTTGGAGTAGTGCGCTGGGATAGGTTGTGCGATGCTTTGCGAGTGCAATTCCGCACGAAAAAAGACGATGTAGACATCGAAGAGTTGATTAGGAATCGTATGCAGAAGGTGCATGAAGATTTTGACACGTTTTATGATGCCATATCGAATCTAACCGATCAATTGGAAGTTCAGTGGTCTACTCGTAAGCTCGTGAGAGTATTGAACTTACTAACTTATACCCTCTGCACACTGAGCCCATCCCGGAGGAACGGTGGGAATTTTGAAATATGTGAAACTCCGATTCACACTGCGACCATCCACCATCCCCCATCCATGAGAAACAGCTGATGCTCATAATTGCGTGCGGAAATTTGTTTACGTCTTTAATTAAAATGAATATTAATAATATTGCAATGGTTGTAAATGTGATTCAACAGCAAAACATATTCTTGACCAAATTAATCATGTTTCTGCACATGGATGATGAGGATGTAGACGAGGAGGAGATATTAGAATGGATATTTGTTTTAAAAAAACTGAAGCGTGGTCATTTGTGACTGCTTCTACAAAATCTAATCAATGTTTTAGATACAAATATACATGATAGGACTTTTTAGAAGCGGTTCGGGACATTTTGGGAGAAAGATGTAGCCGAAAACAAAGATGCTGTTTAATGAAAATTTTAAATCGCCATAGCATTGTATACTTTGGGCTGTTTTTCTGAGTACAGAATATTCGGAGGGCTGTTAGCCACCAGCGTGTGCAATTTCCAGTATGAGTTTTGCAAAACACTCCTCATAAACAAATTCCCAGAGGATAGTCCACAAACTATCTCACTTCTGAGTTTTGTGCCTGAGAATATTTTGACATCAGATGCTTTGTTGTTTTTTTTTTCATTTTCCTGTCTGTCATTGTTTACACTTTCGTAGTGAATTCAGATTTTTCGTTGTGAATGTCTATTATTTATGGTTGCATTTGAAAATTATCGAAAAAATACCGCATGGAAACGTGCGAATTAGGAACATCCCAAATGGATGGTGGAATAACTGGGACATTTTCGGAACGGAAAAACCTTACGGCCCATCCCAGAAATGGATGGGGGATGGTGGATGGTCGCCAGTGTGAAAAGGCTATTACTGCCAGATATAAGATATACAACGAAAAATTGAATTACTACACCTACCAACATAAAAGTAGCAAAGGATTGCAAGTGGATATCAAAGGAATCGAACCAACAGTCCCAATAAATGAGATAATAGAAGGACTAAACGATAAGAGCTTCGAGGTCAAAATGGCTATAAACATTATAAATAGAAATAAAATTCTCCAGCCAATGTTCAAGGTAAAACTGACACCTGGCAGTATGCACATAAGTACAAAAAAAGTTCACCCAATCTACAAGTTTCAATATCTACTGCACCGTAGGATCACCGTTGAGGAACCGCACACGCGAAATGGACCCGTCCAATGCACAAATTGCCAGGAATATGGGCACACGAAAACTTATTGCACTCTACGGGCAGTCTGCGTTGCCTGTGGAGATGTCCATCTCACTGAGGCCTGTCCCGTAAACAAGGTAGACCCATCTGCCAAAAAATGTAGCAACTGTGGGGGAAACCACACTGCCAACTATAGAGGGTGTCCTGTCTATAAAGAATTAAAAAATCCCCTAAGCCAACAGATAGCTGCAGCACGAAACCCAGTCGTCCGACAAAACTTACCATATATTCTATCAACTACGACTCCAGGAGTTTCTTTTGCTCAACCGTTAAGTTACAATAACGGGTCGTACGCCTCAGTCTCTAAGCCGGCACCTCAACAAACCACTGCAGGAATGATGCAGCATCAGGACTCAAACCAGATCCCAGAAATTACTGCCCAGCATACCCCTACAAATCAGTCCTAATTGCCTTGTGGAATCGAGTCAATGCTGGTAACTATAACAAACACAATGGTAGCAATACAACAAACGTTGCAGGAGCTTACGCGCAATCAAAATCTCCTCCTGGAGCTTCTAATCAAACAGAAATCTATTTAAATGGGTTGTCTAAATATATCTTTCTGGAATGCAAATGGCATTTCATAGCACAAGTGCGAGCTCTTGCAATTCCTCGCTCAACACGACATCGACGCCATGCTCATATCAGAGACTCACCTAACAAATAAAAATTATTTTCACCTTGATGGCTATAACTTCTATGCGACTAATCATCCCGATGGTAAGGCACATGGAGGTACTGGCGTTCTGATCAAGAATCGCATAAGGCATTATCCGTTGCCAGCATTTGCTACACCTTGTCTACAGGCAATATCGATTCATATTGAAATTCAGAGCGGCTACATAAACCTAGCCGCAGTATAGTGCCCACCACACTGCTGCATTTCCGAAGCAGAATTTATAAGATTATTCGACCTATTAGGTGACTTATTTATAGCAGCTGGTGACTACAATGCCAAGCACACCCATTGGGGATCTCGACTTACCAACCCGAAAGGAAGACAACTATATAGCGCTATAAAACCGACACGAAAGAAACTAGACTTTATATCTCCGGGCAAGCCTACATATTGGCCCACAGATCCAAAGAAGCAACCAAACTTGATTCATTTTGCAGTTACACGAAGAGTGATACAAGCTCATATTCATGTAGAACACTTAACAGATCTATCATCGAATCACTCGCCCATTCTACGTTAACTTTACGATCATCCACAGCTTTCGGAACGCCCATACTTTCTAACATCTAGCAAAACATATTGGCTTAAATACCGGAAGTATATAAGCTCCCATATTGATGGCTTCCAAAACACTTACTGGCAAGCCCACAGATCACCCGCCTCGAAACAGCGGCTAAACATAGCCAACAACCTATTACGCAGAGCCCTAGAAGATGAAAGAAACCAAGCTGAAATATACTATATGGAGCAACTGTCCACAACTAGCAAGCGATTCCCACTGTGGAAAGCTAAATCTGGCGTATGTCCACCAATCGAGAGTGAATCACCGTTGCGTACAGAAACAGGAGACTGGGCTCGACGCAATAAAGAGAAGGCAAATACATTTGCCATCTATCTGGAAAACGTCTTCAAACCACACTCAGCAACAAATAACTTTGTGCTCCCACCACCCAACAATCCCGAAGTTACTCCGCCCATCATATTCCAATCAGGAGAAGTCACAAGAGTCATTAAAGATCAAATCTCAAAGCAAAAGAATGCTCCGGGCCACGATTTCATCTCCCCTAAAATGATCATAGAATTGCCGAGCTGTGCAGTACATTTATTCAATAACATGATGAAATGGGGCTATTATCCTCAAAAATGGAGGAAATCAGTCATCACCATGATCCATAAAGCCGGAAAAGACAAGTCCAAGCCATCATCATATAGACCTATCAGTCTGCTGCCTTGCCCATCAAAGATTTTTGAAAATCGTATCCTGAATCGTATCAAACAACACCTACACAACAACGGTACCATCCCGATGCACCAATTTCGATTTCGGGAAAAACATGAAACCATTGAACAAGTAAACCGTATAACGTCTGAGATAAGAAATGCATTTGAAAGACGAGAGTACTGCTCCGCTGTTTTTCTGGATGTTGCCCAGGCCTTCGACCGCGTTTGGCTAGAAGGCTTAATCTACAAAATTAAAATATTACTTCCAGAGAACATCCATGAAATATTGGAGTCATACCTACAGCAAAGGGGTTTCGCAGTACGATGCAAAGATTTCCTCTCCGAATATCATCCAATTGAAGCTGATGTACCCCAAGGCAGCGTGGTTAGACCGACATTGTATATCATCTTCACAGCAGATCTACCGACAAGCAGGCTCATACTGCCATACTAAGTCACTCCAAGTGCCCAACAAGAGCAACGGAACATTTTTCATCTCATCTCGTGGCCTTAGAAAAATGGCGAGCAGACTGGCGCATACACATAAACGAGCAACAGTGCAAGCATGTCACCTTTACCCTTAACAGACAAACTTGCCCTCCACTATACCTGAACAGCATCAACATTCCACAAACCACCGAAGTAAGATACCTCGGTGTTTATCTATATAGAAGGCTTACTTGGCGTAAGCACATCAAAGCGAAGAGGAATCAACTAAAATTTAAAGCTAGTAATCTACATTGGCTAATAAACACCCGCTCACCACTAAAACTGGAGTACAAAGTACTTTTTTACAATGCAGTTCTCAAACCCATCGGGACATACGGCTCTGAGCTATGGGGAAATGCTTGAGTTAGTAATTTAGAAATAATCCAGAGAGCTCAGTCGAAGATACTAAGAACTATCACTGGGGCGCAATGGTACATACGGAATGAAAATATCCATCAAGACTTAAATGTAGGATCAGTTAAAGATAAAATTGCCAAGGTGAAAGCAAAGTATCAGGTCAAGCTACAGGCCCATCCTAAAAGACTTGCGCAGTCCTTAACTTAGCACACTAGCCATACACGACTCCGGCGAAGAGACCAGACCTCCCCACCCAGCAATAATACTTAGTTAGGGACGTACTCCAAATAATTAAGTGAAATTAATTAAAATAAGGTATGAAAAGCTGTTCCGTTTCGCCGTAAGTTCAGAAATGATGACGGTAACGTCTCAAATCTACCCGGACAGTCAGACGGACAACACCAATTCGTTGGAAGATTGGAAGTAGAAGTCTAATACGGCAATGAGAGGGGGTTACTGGAGATATATATTATTCCGTCTGTTAAAAATTACCTGTATCTCGGAATCGACTTTTGGAATGCATACGATCTTCTGCCTAGTAGATTGCAGGTGTCGGAAATAGAGATGGCTTTGGCCAAGGAAGGTGTAATACAGCACCCAGGGGCAAAGAAATCGGTTGTCCAAAGTTATCGATTGCTATCCTTCGTTCGCATTGAATGGATTGGGGAGAACTAATCTGATCACCCACGTCATTGATACTGGTAGCGGCAAGCCGGTCAAACAGAGACATTTTCCTGTTTCACCAGCAGTGGAAAAGGCCATGTATTCATCGAAGAGTCCCAAAGTCCTTGGTCTTCTCCAATCGTAATGGTCACGAAACCAGGCAAAGTCCGAATGTGCCTAGATTACCGAGAGGTGAATAGCGTTACAGAGAAGGACGCATACCTTCTACCTCAAATATGAGGTATTCTAAGTCGTCTACCCAAAGCAGAATTCATATCCAGTTTAGACTTGAAAGACGCCTACTGGCAAGTGCCTTTGGATGATAAGTCTCGCGAGAGTGACAGTCACCTTGAAATTCTCTTGGAGATAGCGAAACATCTGATGCAGGCTGGTCTGACGATCAACATTGGGAAAAGTCGATTCTGCATGCGACGGGTACGTTATTTAGGTCACATGGTAGGTGATGGAGGAATCCGAACAGATCCGGACAAAATCAAAGCGATCATCGATTTCCCTGAACCGAAGAATCTTATGGCTTGAGAATTTTTATGGGTTTATGCAATTGGTACAGAAAGTTCGTCCCAAATTTCGCCTCGCTCTCGTCACCTGATGTCACTGATGTTATGTCGACAAAGCAGAAATTCGCGCTGTCTGAAGGAGCTGTAGAAGCCTTCAATAACTTAAAGCGTCGTCTTTGTTAAGCTCCGGTTTTAAGAAGCCCCGACATTTTGCGATCTTTTTATATATACTGCGATGCCAGTAAGACTGGGGTAGTTGGAGTATTAGTGCAGTTGTCAGACGAGGGAGACGAATGCCCAATCGCTTTCGTATTTCGTATTGGTAACCGATGTAAAAGCCTATATTAATGCTTGCGAAGTGTGTAAGGCCACTAAGGCTCCAAATTGCGTGTTGAGACCAGCAATGGGAAAGGCACCCGAAACACTTCGATTTTTCCAACGACTATTTATCGATTTCCTGGGACCTTACCCCCGGTCACGTGGTGGTAACATCGGGATCTTCATCGTCTTAGATCACTTTTCGAAATATGTGTTCTTGAAGGCCGTGTCTTTTGGGGTACCCGAGACCATTGTGTCCGATAACGGTTCTCAATTCCGTTCTGAAGTTTTTCGAAAGCTACTGGAGAGATTTGAGGTGACACATACACTAACCGCCGTCCACTCTCCACAAGCAAACGCATCAAAGCGTGTCAATAGATCTGTGATTTCAGGGATCCGGGCTTATTTGCGTCCTGATCAAAAGGATTGGGACGAGTGCCTCAGCCAGATAGCATGCACTTTAAGATCCTCGATCCACTCCAGTATAGGAACGACCCCTTACTATATGGCATTCGGCCAAAACATGATCACCGCCGGGTCGACCTATGGATTACTCAGGAAACTGGGTATAATGGAGGATCGGTCTGTCGCCTTTAGTCGGTCAGATTCGTTCTACATAGTGCGCAAAGATGCTTGTCTCCGTATGCAGAAAATGCATTCAGGAAACTAACGACGATACAATTTGAAGTCAAAGGAGGTGCTGTTTTCAGAAGGACAGGAAGTGTTCCGACGGAATTTCAAGCAGAGTTTCTTTCAGACAGGATACAGCTCCAAATTCGGACCAGCGTTTATAAAGTCTAGAATTCGGAAGAGGAAAGGGAGTTCATATTACGCTCTGGAAGATTAACAGGGTCGGTTTTTAGGTAACTATCACGCCAAGGACATACGTCAATGAAGGTCGCTTTATGCAGTATCAGTCTAGGGCATGTGTAGTCCCCTAGTATGATTTTATGGGGGAGCGTTGTAGTGGAGCCTGAAGCGACAAAGAAGTGTTGTGAAAGGTACATAGATTTTGAATAGCAACTGACAGTTTCAGGGGTGATTCGACGAGGATCGATCAAGCCCAGGGGCAATCGAATGGAGGTAAGGCCACGCAGGGTTGTTTCCCATGTAAATGACAGATGCAGGGCATATAGCTAAACGGGTGAGGCTAGAACGTTCCAAGTGACAGGCCAGGGTATTTCCTTTTCCGCTGAAATTGTGAAACCAACCGGTCGTGTCTCTGCGGTCGCTGTGTAGCAGATAAAATTAAATCTGAAAAATCCTAAGTCGAAATAGTGCATATCTATCACTGTAGATAATACTCGAGCCTGGAGCGACGAAAGGTCCGCTGTGGAACTGGGCCTCATCCCGCTCGAGGATAAAGAATTTTCTTGGCACCGGAGACCGGATGGTCTATCGGGAGCGCCACTCAGCAGCAATCCGCGCTGGGACGTTGTGATTCTCCAAAGCTGCATATATGCGTCGCAACTGCGATCCATACCTTCGCAGTCTGCTGAGAAGCCGAGACTGGATAGTCTTGCGCTGCTTGAAGTGCTTCACCCTGACATACGATCAGTGATCCTGAATAAACCAGCACGCGAGGTTACTATGTAAGAGTCTCCTTCGCCCGCCGTCCATCGTAAAAATGTAATCACAGAGTCTAGTTTCCTGTCGAGGCCTTGCGCTAACTTACTTCTCGGGGATAACTAGACTCCCGACCGGAATAACCAGCATGTTCTGAGGAGAGACCTGCCTCGTCAACGGGCCTACCGCCCTGACGCAGGCAACCGGAGGAAAGAAAGAAGTCGAGGATTAGGTGAAATAGAGAGGACGAGAATGCCGTAAACTCCGATGAGGAGCAACCACAGGAGGAGCCGCTCATGTTGCGTCGTTCATAGCATTCGTCAACTTGCTAGGAACCTGCGGTCCACTTATTAAGACGCCTCTCGTCCTTAGAACACCCTGCGAGGTGAATTAAAGTGAATCTGTATATCCCTTTGTACCGAGCATAGACTACAGAGTAGATGGTGTAGCCCGGAATGGGTCAGGGACATTGTTGAGGGAAAGGCCATATGGTTGTTTATTTAAAGACTTGTTTTCAGATTCCACCGCGGGAGATCGATCTTTCGCCGATGGAAAACCTCACAGAGTGAGTTGAAACAGTGAGTGTTCTGTCTATATGCCCATAATTCCCAGTAGAAATTTGAACCCTGGCTCTTAATGCGAGAATAAACTCTGAATTGTCTATTAAAGAATTGAAAAATATTAAATAAATTCATACCCCAACCTGGACATGACAAAAGAAGAAGAAAATTTTGATTAACGTAAAAGAGAGAAGAAAATTTATGGGAAAAGTTATGACTTCTAGATATAGAACTTAAATCATTCTTTAAACAAAATTTTGTATAATTAATAATCGTTAGTAACTATAACTAATTCTAAAACTCACGAAAGATTACGAATTTTTATATACAGGATATTCTGCCCCACACTTATTATCCTTGAACTAACCTAAAGTTATAAATCTAAGACGACGCTGACTATACTACACTTATTATCGATAAACTATCTTTGAATACCCTAAATTTATAATTCTAGGACTACCATGAATTTACTATGCTAATTATCAATATACTTACCAGATAGTTGTGAAATACTCACTGAAAAATAGGAACTTGAAAATGAAATTTGCAACCATACCATGAATTTACTATACAAATTATCGAAAGACTTACCTGTTAGGATTGGAATAATTTCCAAAGAATAGGAGACGGAATTGAAATGTGGAACAATATAAATAATTGTAAATACTAAATATCGATAACTGTTAACTGTTTCTATTGAAATACTTCTAAAGAATGGGAACGCGGAATTGAAACATGAGACTACTTATACCCTCTGCACACTGAGCCCATCCCGGAGGAACGGTGGGAATTTTTGAAATGTGTGAAACTCCGATTCACACTGCGACCATCCACCATCCCCCATCCATGAGAAACAGCTGATGCTCATAATTTCGTGCGGAAATTTGTTTACGTCTGTAATTAAAATGAATATTAATAATATTGCAATGGTTGTAAATGTGATTCAACAGCAAAACATATTCTTGACCAAACTAATCATGTTGCTGCACATGGATGATGAGGATGTGGACGAGGGGGAGATATTAGAATGGATATTTTTTTTGAAAAAACTGAAGCGTGGTCATTTGTGACTGCTTCTACGAAATCTAATCAGTGTTTTAAATACAAATATACATGATAGGACTTTTTAGAAGCGGTTCGGGACATTTTGGGAGAAAGATGTAGCCGAAAACAAAGATTCTGTTTAATGAAAATTTTAAATAGCCATAGCATTGTATACTTTGGTCTGTTTTTCTGAGTACAGAATAGTCGGAGTGCTGTTAGCCACCAGCGTGTGCAATTTCCTGCATGAGTTTTGCAAAACACTCCTCATAAACAAATTCCCAGAGCATAGTCCAAAAACTATTTGACTTCTGAGTTTTTGTGCCTGAGAATATTTTGACATCAGATGTTTTGTTGTTGTTTTTTTTTCCATTTTCCTATCTGTCATTGTTTACATTTTCGTAGTGAATTCCGATTTTTCGTTGTGAATGTCTATTATTTATGGTTGCATTTGACAATTATCGAAAAAATACCGCATTGAAACGTGCGAATTGGGAACATCCCAAATGGATGGTGGAATAACTGGGAAATTTTCGGAACGGCAAAACCTTACGGCCCATCCCAGAAATGGATGGGGGATGGTGGATGGTTGCCAGTGTGAAAAGGCTATTAAGGAACTTTCAATGCTAAAAAGAATCGACAACTTACCTGATAGAAATGAAATACACTTTAAGAATAGCACGTTGACTGATTGAAGTATGAAACAATATAAGTATTATTTTGCAGAATTTTTTTGTCGTTTTTATTTGAAGATGAGATTAGTTGAGTAGAAAAATAGCTGAACCAATGTCGCCGTTCCGATAACCGTGGAGTAAAGGGAGCATTCGGATCTGTGAGATCTGAAGATGTGCTCTTTGGAAGGGAGGGTATCTTAATCCGCTCGACACCAGCGGATGCCAATCAGTTCTATTGCCTCTATCTTTCCTTCCATCGATTTTTTTTCGTTTTTTTCTATTTTTTTTTGCTTTTGTTTTTCGTTTTTTATTTCTCTCTTTTCAATTTTTATTCTAGAAAAATGTTCGCTAAAATTTCTCGAGGTATTATTAA
The DNA here is from genome assembly GCA_035043285.1 of Drosophila subsilvestris. Lineage (NCBI taxonomy): Eukaryota > Metazoa > Arthropoda > Insecta > Diptera > Drosophilidae > Drosophila > Drosophila subsilvestris. The sequence continues at coordinate 63,269 of JAWNNB010001647.1, forward strand.
TAATCGGTAGGAACGGAGTGGGTGTGACCTGAGTGGGCAAGACTACCAAAGCCGACGAGCCTGAGCCGGAAAAATACAGCGTGCCCGCTAGCTCGGTTCCACCTTCGTTTGCCAACACTTATACAACTCCGTTGCACGTTACAATGCATGACGGGGATTTCCAACATACGATGACGGTAATATTATCCTAGTTCCAACCTTTTGTGCATTGCCATCGTGGTTAATGGTATTCCGCAAAAGAACATACTCTTTGCAACGTAATTTGGCATGTAAACAATTTACTGTTGGAAAAGTGCTGTACACCTCAATATGTGGTTGTCTTGATTATGCCGTATCTGCAGCCTGGATGCGTAATAATTCATAGCCCCAACTTTCTTTGTTCCTTCTCGACCTAAAATTGAATTAAATTAAATTTAATTTCAATTAAAACAAAAATCAATCATAAATTATTCATCAATTTACCGTTAACTGGATTTATCATTTTAATGTTGAAATTATCTTGGTTGCTCCAAAACAATATGGGATATTGTAGTGCATGAAGCACAATATCACAATTATTCAATTGGTCACCAACTATGACTATTGCCACATCGTCAACTGTTGTGCATTGAAACACCTTGCATGTTCCACAACCGGCGTTTTATCAGCTCAAATAAAAATTTTATGATCGTCAGATGGCTTTTGATAAAGCGACGCACAGTGGGGCCTCAGCCGCAAAGAGGTGGCAAAAGACAATGTATTTTTTGAACGCTTTGAATAAATCTAATACACGAACCGAGTTTAAAACAAATCGGACTTTTAGTTTAGGAGATATGAGCAATCAAAGTTGAAAATTATTTCAGTGTGCAAAAATGAATTCCTTTTATTGACGTACTGCATTTTTCAGGTAGAATACAAAGTAAACTGTGTGGGGTTCTGTTTTTGGCATCTTTGACAAGGTGTGTTAATTTTGATCAATATTCAATTAAAAACTGGTTCGTTGCATAAACAGTTCAGAAAAACGTATTTTCCAAACCATTTCATTTATGGGTTGTTTTTCAACTTTGACCTAAATTTAAAAAAGCATGTTTTTGTATTCCCGAAATTTTTATACGTGTTTTTCGTGCGATGTAGCGTCACTGTTATCGATGTAAAAGCCAAAAAACTCAAAAAAATCGTGAATAAAAAACATTGTCGGGTCAGGCAGCATAACGTATATGCCTACGCCCGGCAGCGGCTGTTCTTGGCAGCGACGTCGCTGCTTCCGTGCTGCTGCTTCGCCTGCTGAGTTTAAGCAGCGCTCTCGCTCATTCGTCATCTACCGCTCGTGCTCGGCTAATGAGCCGCGCCGAGCTATGCCTTTGCTATCTCTCGCACTTTCTGTCGTCGCATATATACATACGCAAATGTTCAGTCAATTGCTGACATACGAATCGCGGTCTATATGTGCACCTCGCTTGCTTCTTTCTTTCGCCTTCGCTACCACTCTCTCTGTGTATCAATCGCTCGTACTCGGCTTAGCAGCCCGAGCTTCTATCGCTTCTTTCATTCTCTCTCTCTCGCTTGCATTAGGGCACGGGCAATTCGGTCCGCCGGCCCTGCGATCAGTCTGGTAGCGATCGTCTTGACCTTCGGTCTATACTTATGCCTAATTATACAAACGCGTACTGCCGCTAACAAATGTCAATAAACATAGATTAAATCAAAAATCTCGGCTCTTTATTAATTCAATTAAACCGCTACTGAAAAAGCTCAGTAGCTCAACATTGGTGACCCCGACGTGATTGTACATAATCGATCAGTGCAATCACAAACCACATTTAAACATAATAATATACATTGCCGTTCGTTCGTCTGGTTTCGCTCGCCGCTCTTATCCAGTGCCATTGACCACATAACCAGTGCCATCGACCACATAGCTTTCATACAAGCATATACATCGGCCGCCCGCGCACACACGAATCGCGCCTTAGGTTCCCGTTTATTACGCACGTTGCGCTTTGTTTTCCTCTTCCCGCTACGAACGTTTCTAGAGCCGCTGCTGCTATGGATGCTGCCAACGACGCTACCAGTTACCAGTTACCAGGGAACAAAACAGGGTGTCTTTTCTGAGGATTAAGTCAACGGAACTATGTGACAAAGTGAAGAGATTGACTACCGCTTGGGAAGATGAGGCTGCGAGCTGTGATTATTACATGCTACTGGTAAAGCTGGAGCAGATCGAGAAGCTGAATGGGCAATTTGAGACATTGCACAACGAGCTTGAAGAATTGGACTGCACGGAGATTCATAGTGGATTGTGCGACAGCTTTGAACCACTTGCCAGTGCTCTCAAGGCTTCGATCATGCGTGAAATCGCTAGGATTAGCGGATACATGCCTCTGCATTCTACGTTTGCGGGAGCAAATGCAACTGCTGGTTTTGCCGCTTCTCAGCCGCTACCTCGCCGTAGGCCAGGATCTTCCCTTCCTCCTATAACATTGCCAAGTTTTAGCGAAGGCTATGCGGATTGGACGGACTTTTACTCGATGTTCACAACCATCATCGACAATCATCCAGACCTATCCAACATTGAGAAGTTCCAGCATTTGCGATCTTTCCTGCGTGATTCGGCGTTGGAGACAGTTCGTTCCCTGGAAATCTCGGACAGCAACTATAATATAGCATTGGATTTATTGGAAAAGAGGTTTAATAATCGTCGGTTAGTTTTTCAGGCGCACATTACTGAGATTATGGGGCTACAGGCTGTGGAGAATGGGTCAGTGTCGATGCTGCGGGAGATTTCTGATAAGTTCAACGCCCATATTCGGCCGCTGCAGGCTATGGGCACTCCTGAGCAGATCGCAGGATGCATCATTGTGCAGGTGCTGCTTCGCAAACTTGATCCAGCGACTCAAGCCAAGTGGGAGGAACGTTTAGAGGACACAGCCTTCGTCAACCTGATTCCGTCCTGGGAGTCCATGGCCTCGTTTTTGGAGCAGCGATGCAGGACGTTGGAAACAGTGGATTTCGCTATGGCAACCTATGCGCCGAGCAGTCAGGTGGGCAGGAGTAGAAAACCTAACCATTATAAATCCACACTTGTTGCCATTAACCAAAATACATCTACCTGCGTGCTGTGCAATGACAGCGCTCACGAAATCAATCATTGTTCCAAGTTTATAGCACTGTCTCCCGCAAATCGCCATAAAGAAGCCAAGAGGTTTTCCCTGTGTGTAAATTGCCTCAAAACAGGACATCGATTGAATCAATGCAGCTCCAGCAAATGCCGTACCTGTGGGCGCAGACACCACACTCTCCTGCATTTCGGAGGCCCTGAAGCTACTGCAGCCCAAGGTGGATCTGTGCCACTTGAAACTTCGTCTCCATCTGCATCGTCTAATCCCATCACTGAGTCCTCCGCTTCAGCGTCTACTGCGGCTACTCAAACCACTGAGCCATCTATACCCGCATCTACTTCTGCTGCTCTTATTGCCCAGGGTCTCAGTGATGATATTGTTTTGCTAGCCACTGCAACAGTCTTGGTCAAAAATCGTTCCGGAGTTTTTGTTCCCTGTCGAGCGTTGCTTGACTCCGGCTCTCAACTACACTTAATTACCTCTCGCTTCGCAAATCAGCTTCAGCTTCGAAAAATTAAATCATCGACTTCAGTATAAGGAATAGGCGATTCTACCTTTGTCACGGATGGATTTTCGGTCAACGTTAGCCTGCACTCTCGTTCATCGGAATACTCAACTCTCATCACCGCTGTCGTAGCCTCTAGCATAACCGACCGGCAGCCAAGCTTCGGAATAGACACTCGCAACTGGAATATTCCAGCAAACTTGCCACTAGCTGATCCAGAGTTTTATAGACCTCAGCGTGTCGATCTTCTTATTGGCGCCAGCTTGTTTTACGAACTCCTCTGTGTTGGTCAGGTCAAGCTATTGCCAGGATTACCATCAATTCAGAAGACTCGCTTGGGATGGGTCATATCTGGAGGTTGTTCCCGTGTAAAGGGGGGGTCCTCTTTAATGGTTTCGCGCGCTCCGTCCGTAGATGCTGAGGACAACCTAGACGAGAGACTTGAGGTTCTGCTGCGACGGTTTTGGGAGGTAGAAAATTGCACCGAACCCATAGTAAATTCTACCAAAGAAGAGTTAGAGTGTGAAGCTCACTTTGTTCAGCATTTTCGCCGATTGCAAACCGGCGATTATTGTGTTCGGCTGCCAGCAAAATACAATCTGGATCTCTTGGGAGAATCGTACCATCAAGCCCTTCGTAGATTCTTATCCCTTGAACGGAAGTTGGATCGCCGGCCTGATGTAAAATCACTGTATGCTGCTTTCATAAACGAGTACCTTGATCTAGGTCATATGTCTTTGGTTCCTGCCGAGTCAATCAGCTGCTGCCGATATTTTTTGCCTCACCATTGCGTCACAAAGGAAGATAGCTCCACTACCAAGCTTCGGGTCGTTTTCGATGGATCCGCAGTAACTTCATCTGGCTATTCCCTGAACGACGTGTTAATGGCCGGTCCTGTAATCCAACCCAATCTATTCCATATTCTTACTCGATTTCGGTCATATGCAGTTGCGATTACGGGAGATATTTGCAAGATGTACCGATGTGTAAGGGTTTCACCCGAGGATAGTAACTTGCAGTGTATTTTGTGGAGGAATTCCATTCAAGAGGATTTGCGTGTGTTTAAGCTGGACACCGTTACTTATGGGACGAAACCTGCCTCATATTTGTCAGTGCGGGCGATGCATCAGCTGGCAATGGATGAGCAGATAGCGTTTCCTGTTGGGTCTGAGATTCTACGCCGTGACTTTTACGTCGGTGACCTAATATCTGGAGCCAGCTCCCAGGATGAGGCTATACACATTCGTGAGCAAGCTACTGGAATTTTGGATAAGGGTCAGTTCCGATTGAGGAAATGGTGTTCGAACGTGCCTGCTGTGCTCGATGGAGTCCCGGAAGGGGGCAAGGAAACCTTTTTGAAGTTCGACGATGGCAGCAATTTCACCAAAACTTTAGGACTTGCCTGGGATCCGGTTTCTGATCAGCTCTTATTCTCGTTTTCGGCCCTACAGTCATCTTCGCACCCCTGCAGGCGTTCCGTCTTATCAACAATAGCGCGGTTCTACGACCCCCTTGGACTAGCTGGACCTGTCATTACAAAGGCCAAAATCTTTCTCCAGCAGTTGTGCAAGGAGAAGTTGTCCTGGGATGAAAGCTTGCCATCAGCACTGAACACCGCGTGGCATGAAATATGTAGCAGTTTTGGCCAGATTCGGCGTTATGAGTTTCCTCGATTCGTGCTTATTCCGAATTCCGAGCTAGAAATTCACGGATTTTGCGACGCCAGCATTGAGGCTTATGGTGCCTGCATTTATATTGTGTCGAAAGGTCAGCGGTTTAGCAGTCACTTACTTTGTGCGAAATCTCGTGTTTCTCCATTGAAGACACTTACTATACCAAAGCTTGAGCTTTGTGGAGCGGAGTTGCTAGCTAGGCTCATATCAGAGGTAGCCGGGATGAAGGTATTTCAAGGAAAGTGTTACTGTTGGTGTGATTCGGCTGTTGCTCTCTCTTGGATTCGTGACGAGCCGTCCAGATTCAACATATTTGTCGCAAATAGAGTGGCAACGATTCAGGAACTGACTTCTCAAATGGAATGGCACTATGTTCCAACATCTTTGAACCCGGCCGACATTATCTCGCGAGGGGCTCTTCCAGTAGAGTTGAGCGAGTCACCTCTTTGGGCTCATGGACCTCCCTTTCTTTGTGGCTCCTCTGATGACTGGCCACCTACTGTGCTACCTGATAAGCCAACACTGGAGCTTCGTCGGAAGGTGCTCCTGGTAAAATCGCCCTACGTAGACATTGTATCTAATTCCAAGTATGCGAACTCCTTTGCTACTTTGCAACGCATTTTTGGTTACGTTTACAAATTATGCAACCGGATTCGGCGCCCTGGACACACCGTCTCTGACATTGAGCATGGAACCCAGTCGTTGGTGCGGCTGGTCCAGCGTACGCAGCTCTGGTAGGACATGAAGTCACTGCGCGCTAGGGGAGTAGTGTCCTCATCCAGCTCACTTGCATCGTTGTGCCCTTTCATAGATCATTTTGGGCTACTCAGAGTTGATGGTCGACTGAAGAATTCTTCGTTGGATTTTGATTGCCGTCATCCCATCATCTTGCCCAGCAGCCATCCCCTTACTCTTGCAATTATCACTCACTTTCACGAACGGAATCTGCACGCTGGACCTCGAGCTCTGCTTGGATTAATCCGATCCCAATATTGGCCCATTGGTGGGAGGAAGACTGTAACCAAGGCAGTAAACAAGTGCGTAAGATGCTTTCGAACGAAGCCTAGAATATTGGAGCACATCATGGCGGATCTTCCGAAGGAGCGTCTCGACGGTTCTCATGCCTTTGAGATCACAGGCGTCGACTTTTGTGGCCCGTTTTCGGTTCACATGCACCAGACGAAAGCCGCGACAAATTTGGTCAGATAACGCAACCAATTTTGTCGGCGCCAGGAATGAGCTTTTAGATCTAAAGCGCCTATTTCTCAGCGACGACCACCAGAAGGCAGTCTTGGAATTTTGTCTGGTTGAGTCTATTGACTGGCACTTCATACCGCCACGCTCCCCGCACTTTGGAGGTCTGTGGGAAGCTGCTGTGAAGACGGCCAAGTTTCACTTCTACCGTGCTATAGGCACCTCGGTGCTTGGATTTGAGGAACTGCGCACGCTGTTATGCCACATCACGGCAGTTATTAAATTTTACATTTTAAATTTTTTTGCTACATTTGTTAACTACATCTACATCTAAAATGTAGATTATACATGTCGAACAGATATTCTACATCTACCATTTAAATTATAAATCTCCTCCGCTAGGGGTTGCTGGCACATTGCACAGGGCAGAGTGTGTGCGAGCGAGAAAGAGAATGAGTAGCGTCAGCAACGCCAGAGGAGGTGGGGGAAGCAACTGAAAATTAATTTCTTCATTTTGGCCATAATAATGATCCGATCTGTACTAAATTTGGCAATCTAGTAGATATAGTTATTCTTTACGATACTGCGTTTTTAGTTTTGTTGTATCTTCAAAATTGTGGCTACCACAGATTTTCGTTCTTTGTGAAGGCGAAGGGGGGCGTGGCACAATTTGGAAAGAAACATGATTCAGTGTGGAAACAAAATTTGGTTGCTTTAGCTTTTATAGTCTCTGAGAACGAGGCGTCAAACAAGACGGACAGACGGACGGACAGACAGACATGGCTCTATCGACTCGGCTATTGATACTGATCAAGAATATATACACTTTATGGGGTCAGAAAAATGTTCTTCTCTGCGTTACTCACATCCACTTTTACCACAAATACAGTATACCCCTTAACCGTAACAGTATCGTAAGGAATGACCATATCTACCAGATTGCCAAATCTGGTACAGATCGGATCATTATTATGGCCAAAATGAAGAAATTAATTTTCAGTTGCTTCCCCCACCTCCTCTGGCGCTGCTGACGCTATTCATTCTCTGTCTCGCTCGCACACACTCTGCCCTGTGCAATGCGCGAGCAACCCCTAGCGGAGGAGATGTAGAATCTAAATGGTAGATGTAGAATATTTGTTCTAGATGTATTATCTACATTTTACATGTAGATGTAGTTAACAAATGTAGCAAAAAATGTAAAATGTAAAATTAAAATTTTTTTTTTTAATTTTAATCATAAGCTCACAAATTTATATACTGACTGAGTACGGGTTCCTTCTCGTTCCTTCTCGTTTTTTATAATTTTTTTTTTTTAAGAATTTTTTAAAATCTGGTATGTTTCATGTTTTTCATGTTTTTTTCAGAGGTAGTGCTTCTATTTTTCACATAACTTAAGTATATGGTTCACATAACTTAAGTATATGGTTGCTTGGAAATTTGCAGTTCTGAAAAGCTGTTAAATGCAGCTATAAATCAGACCCAGACACGTTGTAGCCATAGATTTTAATAAACAATACTGTTGAGCTATTGAGCTTTTTCAATAGCGTAGATTTAGATCGAACTTGAATTTAGATATAAATCACGACACAGTTTGTTCGATTATAATATGCTTTCTTTATTTGCCATGCAAGGCGAGTGGGAGGATTATGGGCGAGAATTGATAACAGGCGGACCCGAATTGGACCGTGTTAAAACCAGAACAATAGGTTTATTTATTTGATTTGCGATGATGTGGCAGCCAGGTCACTGTGCCAACCGACGATACGTTTGATTTCGATGATGGTAGATTTTCAAGTGCCTTCCGCTACGCAGACGAGCCTTCCTCACCGCCTTCGTCGGCTGACGAATTTCGGGAACGGGGAAATAGCTCAAGAGCCCAGAGGCAGGGCGGCAATGATGTGCGTAAGAGATTAGCTCCGCTCTCTTTGCGCTGCCATGGACCGGCGCTTAGCCGAACATTCTCCCCCCGTTGAAGAGCACGGGTCTTCGACATACTTCTTTGGCAGCATACACAGCTTTGCAACAGCCCTAGTGGTGCTCCCAGTAGCCGTTTTGAGCTCAGCTACCTCTGCCGGCGATCAGCTTCGTCACCCTTCCAAGCGGCCACTTAAGGGTAGGCAAGTTCCCGTTTTTTACGAGGACCACGTCGCCTACGCTGAGGCCAGGATGCCCAGTCCTCCTCTCGCCAGCGGGACCATAAAGTCTTCTGCAGGAAGTTGACCTGCTGCCAGCGATCGAGACGATTAAAATTGAGCCCGGTCACATCTGGCTCTGCGAAGGTATGGATTGGTACCTAAGAAATGCGCAGGTGTCAGCACGTCTAGGTCGTCGGGATGCTCTGAAACGGGAAGCGTTCTCAGGTCATCGAAGCAAAGCAAGGAGCTGGAAGCGGAACGGTAGAAATGATGTTTGGCTGTTTTAACCGCAGCCTCCCAGAGCCCGCCAAAGGAATAAAACGCCAGTCGATATGATTCGCAACGCAAAACTCCTGAACTTCCTGTAAATGCCTTTCGGCCAGGAACAGCTTCCTCAACTCGTTCTTTGCTCCCACAAAGTTGGTGGCGTTATCGGACCAAATTTCACTGGGACCACGAGTAAAAATGAATCGCTTTAGAGCGCCTATGAACGCTGGCGTCGACAAATCCTGCACAAGCTCCAAGTGAACGGCCTTGGTGGCAAAGCATATGAAGAGGCAAATGTAGCATTTGATGGGTGGTCTGGTCCGTACCTCACTCTTGTAAAAGAACGGACCACAAAAATCCACGCCGGTAACTGCAAGCGCATACGACGCGTTGACACGATCCTTCGGCAAGTCAGCCATAATATGCTGAAGCAGGCGCAGCTTGGCCTTAAAACATCTGGTGCAGCGATTTACGACGTTGGCCACTGTCTTGCGCCCTCCAATCGGCCAATACTCATGCCGAATAAGTGCGAGCAATGATCGAGGTTCTGCATGCAGATTCCGCTCATGGAAATGTACGATTACAGCTGATGTGACGGGATGACGCCTTGGAAGAATGACTGGGTGCCGTGCGTTGAAATCAAGTGATGAATTTTCCAACCGCCCACCGACGCGTAACAAACCATGGTCATCCAGGAATGGCGGTGTTCTGGTGTTCGTCACGCAAAGTCTTGTAGTCAGGCCGCAACTGCACTCGCTGAATCGAACGAAGAAGTATCCGCGTACCACCAACGATGTCAGCTACTGTTAATCCCGACGACCTTATGCGCTGCAGAAACTTGAAGACGTATCCAAACGTTCGCTGGAGCTTTCCGAAGGAATTGGAGAATTTTCTGCCATCAGATAAGTCTACGAATGGACAAACTGCAATCAGGTCTCTCTTGGCCATGGATGGAATAGCTGGCGCCGGCCAAGGCGGTTGCTCATCTTGAAGAAAAGGCCCAAAGATGCGATTCCAGAAGTTCTGATGGCAGAGTGCCTCTGGACAATATATCAGCAGGGTTCTGAGCGGTGGGCACGTAGCGCCAACTTGGGCACCGTCAATACCTTAAGACGGGCAACACGAGACTTCGCACACAGAAGTTGCACGTGCGTGCGATTATTTGTCCTTGACACGACGTAAATACATGCGCCATGGGCGTCTAGACTGGCATTACGAACCCCGTGAACTTCCACTGTTGAATTGGGGAAAACTGCCAGACGAGGAAATCTAAACCGCTGAGGTTTAGAAAATGGTCCACGCTGACGACAGAGACTCTGGCAGACTCTCATCTCATTGGAGTTGCTCCTTCCACACCAGCTGAAGGAAAATCTTTGCCTTTGCGATGACAGGCCCAATCATTCCCAAGGGGTCATAAAAACGAGCAATAGTTAACAACATAGAACGTTTCGTCGGCTTTGATGGCAGCTGTGTGGGTACTACTGAAAAGAGGAATTTATCGGATGCAGGTTCCCAAGCCAATCCAAGGGCCTTTGTGAAGTTAGTGCCATCGTCGAACCTTAGTAGCGTTTCCTTACCCTTGTCAGGAATTCCTTCAAGCACGGCAGGAACGTTGGAGCACCATTTCCGAATTGGGAACCTTCCCTGAGCTAATAGCTGGGATGTCTGCCTCATATTCTCGGGCACTTCCTGTACAGATCCTCCTCCAGTCATCAAATCGTCGACATAGAATTTGAAAGTCAACATTTCCGAGCCAATGGAGAACGCAGTCTTCTCTTTTTCAGCCACTTGGAGCATAGAACGAATTGCAAGATAGGAAGCAGGTTTGGTTCCATAGGTTACCGTGTCGCGCTTGAACGCCTTCACATCCTCGTGAGGGGAATCCCTCCATAAGATGCACTGCAAGGAATTGTCCGGCTCAGTTACTCGGACACACCTATACATCTTGCAAATTTCACCAGTCAGCGCAATCGGAAACGTACGGAACCGAAGCAGCGTATGTAGCAGCTTGGGTTGGATAGTAGGCCCCGCCATTAGGACCTCGTTTAAAGAAAAACCTGTTGATGTTGTGGCAGATCCATCGAACACGACCCGCAGTTTGGTGGTCGTGCTGTCCTCCTTAAACACGCAATGATGTGGTAGGAAATATGGTAGATGAGCACTGAGCCTCAAGTAAGGCTGTCCTACGTGTTTGCTGACCACCTCCTGAAACCACCCACCCAAGGCGAGTCTACTGAAGCGATGGCAAGCCAACAGCCAATTTGATTTGGCCGATGCACAGCAGTACAAAGAATAGGCTAGCCCCAATGAGCAGGTCAATACGCTGTGGCCTGAAGAACTGCGGATCTGCCAATGGTACATTCGGTGGAATGTTCCAATCAGAAACGTCAACTGAAAAGCTCGGCTGCTGCTCGATTGTGGGAGCTACCAACGCGACGAAGCTGGTACTATAGTCAGAAGCTTGGGACTGCAACTTGAGGCCCACAGTATAGCCCTCCGATATAAAACTGGAATCCCCAAGACCCGATACCGACGACATGGTCCTTTTCAGTATAAGTTGTTGGGCGAGGCTGGAGGTTATAAGGTGCATTTGTGATCCGGAGTCTAATAGTGCCCGACATGGTACGAGTGATCCAGCACGATCCCTCAGCAAAACAACTGCAGTGGCTAAGAGAACGACATCCCTGCAGGAGTTCTGAGCAACCAGTGAGGCAGCTGAGGACTGTGGCTGCGCTTCAGGGTGCGGGGATGACGAGACAACGGGTTCGGTCGGCGAGGGTCTAGCGTTTAAATGCAGTGATGTTTGATGCCACAGTGGCGACAAGTTGATGACCTGCAAGTGCGCAATTGATGGCCAGCCTTCAGGCAATTCAGGCAAAGACCAAGCTTTTTCACCTCAATTAGGCGAAGCGACTGCAAAAGATTTCCAAACAGAGTGCATGTATATATACCATGGCCAGCAGTATTGCAAAATAAACACACAGTCCGCAATCTGCTCCGTTGTTCCCATGCCCTGCAAGGCCCGAAGATTTGCATTCACGGTATCCGACAAGGACCGGAGCTGGGACACAGACAAAGCCTCAATGCGCGGAACACCTAGAATGTCCGTGACATGCGCCTGAAAAATTAAACGCTTGTTATTAAACCGTTTATCAAGGAGGTCTAGCGCGATGGGATAGCTGGCGTGGGTGAAGTCTAGAGACGAAATAGTCAGGCAGGCTCCGGTTTTCACTTTCACCAACAAAATTTGATTTTCTTTTCAAAACGAAAAGTTAGGCGCTCCCGCACACGTGAAATGCATGACTTTTACGTTTTGAAAACGGCAACAAATTCCTCGCCGAAATGAAAAGTAAACGTCTTTTTATACAACTAAACAAATCTTAATTGCAAAAGGAAAAAAATAGATGACTTACTGATGCATTGACACGAATTTGCCATCCTTACCAGGGCAATTGAGCTCTTTTTATAAAAAATTTGTATTTAAACCAACCTCAAAATTGGATCTGCAAAATTGGTCAGGGCAAAAACAAAAAAGTGAATTGCTCCAAACAGCTGCGGCAGCCCGATATTTTCTTCGGAACGCTGGGAAGAAATCAGTTTGTGCGCATAACAGCACAAACTATGCGCCTAATAGCACAACTTGTGCTGCAACACATTAAATTGTGCTCGTAACAGAACAGCTGGGTTAAAACAGCTGTTTCCCGCCACTTTGAGTTTGGATTTTAAAAAGTAAGTGCTAAAATGTATTTGTTTATATTTATTACAATTACTGCTTCCAGGGGAAAGCATAAATCATCACTACAAGACGAAGTGCTGGTCAGCTTTATGAAGGAGAACCCAGACTTGGCCAGAGGATTTGTGAAGGGCAACCGAGCTGTTGTTGCCAAGTGGGCACAGCTTTGCAGAGCTCTCAATGGTGTTGGGCCACCAATTAAGGACGCATTGTGTTGGAAAAAGGTATATATTGCACATTCCACAGTACTTCATTAAATTCAATAATTTCAGGTTTGGTCAGACTGGAAAATAAATATCCGCAAAAAACTAGCTAAAAATAAATCGGAGACTCGAGCTACAGGCGGAGGACCGTACGCCCAGCAATTGGTTGGGGAATTGGAGGAGGAAGTGGCAAAGCTATGCGGCTATATGAAATGGTGGAGGGAGTTGGGAGTCCCCAACTTAAGCAAGGATTAATACACTGCTGTGGAGGGTGTGACGGAAAACCCCGTCGAAAAGGAACCCTCAGATAGAGAGCAGCCCTTGGCAAAGCGCCGTCGGACGAGACTTGAATAGTCTCTGCATTGCTCAGGTCGACATCATGTCGAAGCTGTCAGCCAAAATGACGGAGCATTTCGACAGGATGGAGCAACTGGAAAGGGAGAAGCTCGAAATGCAGAAGGCAATGCTGGATATATCTGGAATATGAATTGTGATATCTTGTAATAAATTGTGATGAATTGTAATGTTTTTTTTTAAGAGGAATGGCCTGAGCTATTTCGTCACGTTGACTTAACCCAGTATTTTCCATTTCTTCGAACTCGTTTTCAGCTCTCTCCATGTTTAGAGGTTCGTCAAATCGAAAATCCTCGTCGATTGGGACGTTACGTCTTCTACAAATGTTGTGGAGGGCTAGTTTAAACTCCGGTGCAAGCAACGGAAACGGCTTTTGAGGACGCCAATGGTGCTCTCGATAATGTTTCGTGCTCCGGAGTGCTTTATGTTGAAAATGTGCTGAAATGTGCCTATTTCCGCACTCCTATAAGACAAAACTGTCTAGAGCGTAACCCGAATCAGCCAAAACAAACCCATTCCTGGTATTCGACAAATATTCCCTAGCGGGGGAGTGGTTCCAAATAAAGGAGTCATGACAGGAACCAGGGTGAGTGGCATCAATAGCGATGATCTCCAAGTTTCAGTTGTAAGCCACCATGGCATTCATGCTATAAAATCCTTTCCTGCTATAAACGACGGAATGGTTTTGTATAGGCTTTAAAATTTTGATGTGAGTTCCATCCACACAGGCACAAATTCTAGGTAATTTATATTTCTGATAGAAATAGTCATATGACGGTTGCAATTGATAATTGGTCATATCCAACGAAATTTCTTCTGCACCTAGCAGCCTGTCCATCAAAGAAATCAATTTTGTGTAGAATCTTTCCCAATGTGCTGCGTCCAATATTTATGTGGTGATCCTGACCAACTGCCCACTGATAGCAGCCAGTGGCGAGATATCGCATCACTGCAGCCAATTGCGTTGAGGGTGATAACTTAGAGTTAAGACCCAGATGAAGTTGGACTTTTTCCAAAATCATTTTAAAAGTTTGTTTGTCAATTCGCAATGACTTCACAAACCTGGAAAAAAGACCATTAGCAATTGAATTTTCAATTTGAATGCTGTGTTACTCACTTTTCATCAGACATGTTAAATATACAAGTGTTGCATCTAAGATGTCTTGATCTTTTTATATCACGCACTTTTTGCCTTATTTTTGCTTCAAAACAAGCAATTGAAAAAATAAAAGGCATTTTATTTACGCGGTGTATTTAAAAATCAACAAAGTCAGCTGTTTTTTGTTTACCAGAAACGTTGAAAAAATGAAACATATCGATACAAAAAAATGTGAAATCCAGAGCGCGTCGAAATGAAAAGTCATACTTTTTGCTGAAAAGTAAAACGCAAAGTGAAAGTGCAAACCGGAGCCTGCCTGAGTGTCTAGCGCTGGTCCCTTCAGGCAGGAACGCAGGTGCTGCAGCTTCTCCACATTTGACAACTCTGTATCCTTGTCTATTATGGAGGAAAACATGCTCCAAAACGAGGAGCGTAGCCCCCACTCAACTCAGGTAGCTTCAGCTCCGGCAGGCGGGGCCAACTTTGCACTACGACCGTAGTTAGTGCCTCTCCTACATGGTCCGTCCGCATTGTTGAAGATGGTAGCATTGTGGGCTGCCGCTTATTCAACTCCCGCTTCATGCAAATTTCCAGCATGACCACGCACTCGTCAAACTCATCCCTCGAGGGACTGCCGATCTCATCGAGATCAATTCTCTCCAGGGCATTATGGTGCTCGTTGAACGACCGCTAGCAACTTTAGTCTCACGTTCAGCTCCTCTTCACTGAGCTCGCCAATCCTCTCCTTGCCGACGGCCGCTTCGATTCTCCGTGCTTCCCCTACCATGGATTATTTGGAAATTGGATTTGGAAATGATGCTCAGAATAGATCGGTTTACACGTTCGATTTGTTCATTGCCTCTTGGCACCCCTGTGGTGCCCCATACGTGTTCGATGTTCTCTTCCTTCACAAAATCCTCAAAACTAGAAGACGTAAATGCTGATCCACGATCGCTTACAATACGAGCCGGGTTTCCAAAGATATCAGTCCATTCCCTTAACTTCTTGAGAACTTCGTCTGCGCCTGTTGTTTTCGTAGGATACATCCATACGAACTTGCTGAAGCTATCCACATTGCGCTTGTAGAACAATGGTGAGGGGGGCAAGAGTGAGGGGGTGCTAGTAGACGCCATTGGGTATGTTTATGAAGCACTGGCTTTAAAATTACTGACGCACGCAGAGGTTAATAGCCGGTGAATAACCTCGAACAGTTTTACAGGAACTGTACAGTAGATCGCAGCGTTCAAATGCACGGGATTACAGTTCTACAGACCAGCAGCGAAAATCACAGTTTGACACGAACTAAGCAGCTGCAGCTGACAACAACAATGGCATGCACACTTAGAGCACCGAAAACCGAAACGAAACAACAGCAAGCAAAACCGCAAAGCAGATGACGCGAGAACCGTTTCTGTTGCTTGAGCACGAACTACGAACCAAAAAAACCGTGGTTCAAAGCGAATTAAACAACCGACAAGTGTTATGTTTTTGATATAATCTATGTATGTGTAAGATATTATTTAAGTATAGTTTTATTGATATTATTAAATCGCGATGTACAGGTAATCGTAAGAATAATTGGGCCTTTTGTATATATTTTATATCGGTTAATTTCTGCTGATTTCTACTTCTGCTGTTCCACGTTACGTCCGACTGCTTTGATGTTCTTCTTCCTTCTCCTGCTTCTCTGCTTATCTGCTTCTCTGCTGTTTATCTGCTGTTGTATCTGTTCTGCTGTTGTATCTGTTCTGCTGTTACGGCTGTTCATCTACTGTTACTGCTGTTACTCTGCTGCTAACCAATGCTCGTTCAGTGGGCCGACTTGCTTACTCCCTGGTACATTCGGTCATCCTGATTAATCATCAGTCCCTGATGACCATGCGTCCTCGTTTTCTACAGAAAACTCCATAGTTTCATGTTATCATTGCTCGTGGTCGTATTGTTTGGTCCTTCGACGTCAGCTGCCTTTCTAACATTGTAGCGACCGCCTCGTTTCACGTTGGTTATTTCGTAAGGTCATAAGAATTCGCTAGCCATCTTTCTTCCAGCTACGAATTGTGTCCTGCGTATGGCCATGAGATCTCCGACTTTGTATCCGTACTCGCATTTCCGCTTATTATCAAATTGTTCCTTGCATCTGTTCTGGGCCTGCTAAATGTTTTCTCTTGCTTCTTGTCGCATCTTCTGTCTTTCGTCATCAAAATTATCAAACATCTCATTTTCTATCAGCTGAAGAATATCGCTATCTGGTCCACAACGCATTTTTACACCGATCATCAGCTCAAATGGACAACGCTTTGTAGATCCATGAACAGTGCTATTAATAGCCCTCTGAACTCGGGGTACGAACTTATACCATCTTCCAGGTTCCTCTGACGACAATTTGGAAATGATGCTCAGAATAGATCGGCTTACAAGTTCGATTTGTCCATTGCCTCTTGGCACCCCTGTGGTGCCCCATACGTGTTCGATGTTCTCTTCCTTCACAAAATCCTCAAAACTAGAAGACGTAAATGCTGATCCACGATCGCTTACAATACGAGCCGGGTTTCCAAAGATATCAGTCCATTCCCTTAACTTCTTGAGAACTTCGTCTGCGCCTGTTGTTTTCGTGGGATACATCCATACGAACTTGCTGAAGCTATCCACCATCGCGAATATTTACTTGTACTGCTTTGATGTAGCATCCATCGGTCCCAGGTGATCCACATGTAGAGTATGAAGCGGCTCTGATCCCTTGTCGATTTGATGCAAAAATCCTTCTTTTTTGCCCAGGTTTTTTGTTGTAGATTATGCATTTCATACAGTTTCCAAGGACCTGAAGTACTTTTCCTTCCAGATGTGGGATCCAATAACTCTGCTGTACGGCATGCATTGTTTTTTGAGCGGCAAAGTGTCCTGCGTTGTGAGCCTCGGTTATTATTTCTCTCTCTAGTGATTTCGGTATCGACAGCAAATCCGTGCCTTGCACAACCTTGTACACAAGACCACCCTTCAATTTGAAGTTGTCATATGGCTTACTTTTCAGAATTTCGGAAACTGCTTTGATCATCGTATCCTCCTGCTGCGCTTTCTTAATTCTTGCTGTGACTTTCGACGATACCATAATGACATCAATTGGGTATCGACTCAGACAATCCACATGCTTCAGCCGTTCCTCCACCACAAAATCGTAGTCCTGCAGGTACAGCACCCATTGAGCTACTTCCCGCGGAACGTCCTTCTTACTTAACGTTTGCTTA
This sequence comes from Drosophila subsilvestris, assembly GCA_035043285.1. Classification (NCBI taxonomy): domain Eukaryota; kingdom Metazoa; phylum Arthropoda; class Insecta; order Diptera; family Drosophilidae; genus Drosophila; species Drosophila subsilvestris. Next base: position 80,772 of record JAWNNB010001647.1, read on the forward strand.
AAAGCGGCGCAGTTGGTTCCCAGTATATACTGACGGAATTTTTTGCATGCGAGAAAAAATAGCTTTTGCTTCCTGTATATAGCTATGTTGTCGTGTTTCAGACTCCGAGGTTTTCTTACTCCAGAATAAAATCGGATGCAATTGTCCTTCGTGCCACTGTAACAGGGCGGCTGCGAACCCGTCCTTCGACGCATCAGTGTGTATCTCGGTTTTGGCATTCCTCCGATAGAGTGAAACGTGAAAAAATCCATTTTCTAGGTCCATGATGATGAACATTTTCGCATTATCCAGTTTTTCCAGGACATCTTCAACGATTGGAACGGGGAAGCAATCTTTTAGGACCATCTTGTTCAACTGACGATAGTTCATCGAGAGAAGTTGAACCAGCTGTTGGAGCGTCTGTGTGTTTTCTTCTAGGACTGTTGAACTCATCGCTTCATTTTCTGTGTAGTTGCGGTTATAGTTCCCGCCTGCCCTTGATCCACTTGGGTTTTCGTCTTGCTGCATTTTCCCGACTGGTGGTACACTTTTATTTTGCGTTATAATTCTGCTGCGCGATACTTTTACGGGCTGCCTACTTGGAACAACCCCTTGTTCTCGGTATTTCTTTTCATTCACTCGCTGTCTAGTTGTCTCGCTTCTTCTGCTGGCGGCTTCTGATACTTGCGGCCCACAACTGTTCTTCTGTCTCGCTTTATCTGCTTGCGGCTTCTGAGACATGCGGCACACAAATTTTTCTTTTCTTTTAAGCTTGCAATACGCGACAGGTCGAGCCCCCAAATGTAAGATATTATTTAAGTATAGTTTTATTGATATTATTAAATCGCGATGCACAGGTAATCGTAAGAATAATTGGGCCTTTTGTATATATTTTATATCGGTTAATTTCTGCTTATTTCTACTTCTGCTGTTCCACGTTACGTCCGACTGCTTTGATGTTCTTCTTCCTTCTCCTTCTTCTCTGCTTCTCTGCTGTTTATCTGCTGTTGTATCTGTTCTGCTGTTACGGCTGTTCATCTACTGTTACTGCTGTTACTCTGCTGCTAACCAATGCTCGTTCAGTGAGCCGACTTGCTCACTCCCTGTTACATATATATATATGTTTAGATCACGTCGGGGTCACCAAAATGTTGAGCTGTTGAGCTTTTTCAATAGCGTAGATTTAGATCGAACTTGAATTTAGATATAAATCACGACACAGTTTGTTCGATTATAATATGCTTTCTTTATTTGCATTTCAAGGCGAGTGGGAGGATTATGGGTGAGAATTGATAACAGGCGGACCTGAATTGGACCGTGTTAAAACAAGAACAATAGGTTTATTTATTTGATTTGCGATGATGTGGCAGCCAGGTCACTGTGCCAACCGACGATACGTTTGGTTTCGATGATGGTAGATTTTCAAGTGCCTTCCGCTACGCAGACGAGCCTTCCTCACCGCCTTCGTCGGCTGACGAATTTCGGGAACGGGGAAATAGCTTTGGCTTCCTGTATATAGCTATGTTGTCGTGTTTCAGACTCCGAGGTTTTCTTACTCCAGAATAAAATCGGATGCAATTGTCCTTCGTGCCACTGTAACAGGGCGGCTGCGAACCCGTCCTTCGACGCATCAGTGTGTATCTCGGTTTTGGCATTCCTCCGATAGAGTGAAACGTGAAAAAATCCATTTTCTAGGTCCATGATGATGAACATTTTCGCATTATCCAGTTTTTCCAGGACATCTTCAACGATTGGAACGGGGAAGCAATCTTTTAGGACCATCTTGTTCAACTGACGATAGTTCATCGAGAGAAGTTGAACCAGCTGTTGGAGCGTCTGTGTGTTTTCTTCTAGGACTGTTGAACTCATCGCTTCATTTTCTGTGTAGTTGCGGTTATAGTTCCCGCCTGCCCTTGATCCACTTGGGTTTTCGTCTTGCTGCATTTTCCCGACTGGTGGTACACTTTTATTTTGCGTTATAATTCTGCTGCGCGATACTTTTACGGGCTGCCTACTTGGAACAACCCCTTGTTCTCGGTATTTCTTTTCATTCACTCGCTGTCTAGTTGTCTCTTTATCTGCTTGCGCTTTATCTGCTTGCGGCTTCTGAGACATGCGGCACACAAATTTTTCTTTTCTTTTAAGCTTGCAATACGCGACAGGTCGAGCCCCCAAATGTAAGATATTATTTAAGTATAGTTTTATTGATATTATTAAATCGCGATGCACAGGTAATCGTAAGAATAATTGGGCCTTTTGTATATATTTTATATCGGTTAATTTCTGCTTATTTCTACTTCTGCTGTTCCACGTTACGTCCGACTGCTTCGATGTTCTTCTTCCTTCTCCTTCTTCTCTGCTTCTCTGCTGTTTATCTGCTGTTGTATCTGTTCTGCTGTTACGGCTGTTCATCTACTGTTACTGCTGTTACTCTGCTGCTAACCAATGCTCGTTCAGTGAGCCGACTTGCTCACTCCCTGTTACATATATATATATGTTTAGATCACGTCGGGGTCACCAAAATGTTGAGCTGTTGAGCTTTTTCAATAGCGTAGATTTAGATCGAACTTGAATTTAGATATAAATCACGACACAGTTTGTTCGATTATAATATGCTTTCTTTATTTGCATTTCAAGGCGAGTGGGAGGATTATGGGTGAGAATTGATAACAGGCGGACCTGAATTGGACCGTGTTAAAACAAGAACAATAGGTTTATTTATTTGATTTGCGATGATGTGGCAGCCAGGTCACTGTGCCAACCGACGATACGTTTGGTTTCGATGATGGTAGATTTTCAAGTGCCTTCCGCTACGCAGACGAGCCTTCCTCACCGCCTTCGTCGGCTGACGAATTTCGGGAACGGGGAAATAGCTTTGGCTTCCTGTATATAGCTATGTTGTCGTGTTTCAGACTCCGAGGTTTTCTTACTCCAGAATAAAATCGGATGCAATTGTCCTTCGTGCCACTGTAACAGGGCGGCTGCGAACCCGTCCTTCGACGCATCAGTGTGTATCTCGGTTTTGGCATTCCTCCGATAGAGTGAAACGTGAAAAAATCCATTTTCTAGGTCCATGATGATGAACATTTTCGCATTATCCAGTTTTTCCAGGACATCTTCAACGATTGGAACAAGGAAGCAATCTTTTAGGACCATCTTGTTCAACTGACGATAGTTCATCGAGAGAAGTTGAACCAGCTGTTGGAGCGTCTGTGTGTTTTCTTCTAGGACTGTTGAACTCATCGCTTCATTTTCTGTGTAGTTGCGGTTATAGTTCCCGCCTGCCCTTGATCCACTTGGGTTTTCGTCGTGCTGCATTTTCCCGACTGGTGGTACACTTTTATTTTGCGTTATAATTCTGCTGCGCGATACTTTTACGGGCTGCCTACTTGGAACAACCCCTTGTTCTCGGTATTTCTTTTCATTCACTCGCTGTCTAGTTGTCTCGCTTCTTCTGCTGGCGGCTTCTGATACTTGCGGCCCACAACTGTTCTTCTGTCTCGCTTTATCTGCTTGCGGCTTCTGAGACATGCGGCACACAAATTTTTCTTTTCTTTTAAGCTTGCAATACGCGACAGGTCGAGCCCCCAAATGTAAGATATTATTTAAGTATAGTTTTATTGATATTATTAAATCGCGATGCACAGGTAATCGTAAGAATAATTGGGCCTTTTGTATATATTTTATATCGGTTAATTTCTGCTTATTTCTACTTCTGCTGTTCCACGTTACGTCCGACTGCTTCGATGTTCTTCTTCCTTCTCCTTCTTCTCTGCTTCTCTGCTGTTTATCTGCTGTTGTATCTGTTCTGCTGTTACGGCTGTTCATCTACTGTTACTGCTGTTACTCTGCTGCTAACCAATGCTCGTTCAGTGGGCCGACTTGCTCACTCCCTGTTACATATATATATATGTTTAGATCACGTCGGGGTCACCAAAATGTTGAGCTGTTGAGCTTTTTCAATAGCGTAGATTTAGATCGAACTTGAATTTAGATATAAATCACGACACAGTTTGTTCGATTATAATATGCTTTCTTTATTTGCATTTCAAGGCGAGTGGGAGGATTATGGGTGAGAATTGATAACAGGCGGACCTGAATTGGACCGTGTTAAAACAAGAACAATAGGTTTATTTATTTGATTTGCGATGATGTGGCAGCCAGGTCACTGTGCCAACCGACGATACGTTTGGTTTCGATGATGGTAGATTTTCAAGTGCCTTCCGCTACGCAGACGAGCCTTCCTCACCGCCTTCGTCGGCTGACGAATTTCGGGAACGGGGAAATAGCTCAAGAGCGCAGAGGCAGATCGGCAATGATGTGCGTAAGAGATTAGCTCCGCTCTCTTTGCGCTGCCATGGACCGGCGCACAGTGGGGCCTTTGGCCATTTCAGCTTGCTAAATTAATAACTTCCGAACGAATCAAGATATCTTCATGAAATAAAATGCGCTTCAAAGAAAAAACTTTCAGAATTTAGTCTGCAAAATAACATGGTGCTACAATATCTAGATGCTTTACAATAAATAGCCAAAGTTGAACTTTGTTACCAGTGCATATTTTCCTCTGCAAAATGATAAATTCCAAGTTTTTCGGATCGATAAAGAATTTTTAATGGCCTATTACACTATTAAAAGTTATTTTACATTTAATTTTTAACTTAAACAGAATTTACAAAAAAGAAAAAAAAATTTTTTAATTGTTCTTATTTTTGGGTTACTATAAAACATGCAATTATTTCCGATGTATCGTTAAGAATATCCAATAATCTTAACATTTCTGAAGAATAAATACTTTCTAATTATTTTTTGGATTTCACATGTCTAATAGATGAAATAAATGGATCTGAAGAGGCTGCCAATATGTTGAAAAGATCCTGGTTTTGCCTTGTTCGTGATATTTTACAAGTATTCATGTACCTGAATTTCTTGTAATCCTTGTTTCTCGTTTCCTGGGCCTCCTCTGACATCTCTCCTATTGGAAGGCTCTGATGTTCTATTAACATTTGACCGTGTGCCAAATTTTATGAAGTGTAGGAGTAAGCTTCTTTTCTGGATACTTTTCAAATAACAACTCTGCCGTCTTCGAGGCATATTCGCCAAATTTGCGGGTGTTAATTTTGTCCTTGCAGTTTAAAATATTCAAAATTACAGCCAATCTTTGGATAATGCCTTCATCCACTCCAGTTATTTTTGCTGTAATTTCGTGTTCCTTAAAGAATTTCCGGGATGAGTTTCCATCGTTTGTGTTCCCGTATCCATATTTGGGGCAGTCGACCCTCAGTCCAAGTTTCGAAAAGAATTCGTTTTGAATCATTTTTTTCCTGTGTTTATGTTTCTCTTTGGCTGGCATGCTATCGTCAAAAGATTCTTCCGTTCGCGGGATGGTATATTCAAGTTTTAAAATAAACTCCATACATCTTATTCTGGCATGCAATGGGGAAATGCCATATTCCAAATTTTCCTCTTCAATTAAGGAATCATCCAAAAAAGGACTGCAATATATATTTGCATATACAACCCTTTGGCAAAATAAAAAGCAGGTTAAACGAGAAGGAACGTGAGTCGCTTCTAGTCGCGACTCTACTTTTATACCCGTACTCAGTCAGTATATAAATTTATGAGCTTATGATTGAAATTAAAAAAAAATTTTAATTTTACATTTTACATTTTTTTGCTACATTTGTCAACTACATCTACATGTAAAATGTAGATAATACATCTAGAACAAATATTCTACATATACCATTTAGATTCTACATCTCCTCCGCTAGGGGTTGCTCGCGCATTGCACAGGGCAGAGTGTGTGCGAGCGAGACAGAGAATGAATAGCGTCAGCAGCGCCAGAGGAGGTGGGGGAAGCAACTGAAAATTAATTTCTTTATTCTGGCTATAATAATGATCCGATCTGGTTCAGATTCGGCAATTTAATAGATATGGTCATTCTCTACGATACTGCGTTTCTAGTTTTATCGTATCTTCAAAATTGTGGATGCCACAGATTTTCGTCCTTTGTGAAGGCGGAAGGGGGCGGGGCGAAATTTTGAAATACACTTGTAACAGTGTGATATCACATGAGTCTGGAAAAAATTTCGTTGCTCTAGCTTTTATAGTCTCTGAGAACGAGGCGCTCATGGGGACGGACAGACGGACAGACGGACGGACAGACAGACATTGCTCTATCGACTCGGCTATTGATACTGATATGTCACTAAAAGTTGAATAAATTGTTGCACACGGAAATAATTTTCAACTTTGATTGCTCATATCTCCTAAACTAAAAGTACGATTCTTTTTTAACTTTATTTTTGAAAGCTTTGGAAAATACTCTATCGAATTCGTGTATTGGATTTATCCCAAGCGTTAAAAAAATGCATTGACTTTTGCCACCTCTTTGCGGCTGAGGCCCCACTGTGCGGCGCTTAGCCAAACAAATACCTTAAACGACGCATATTTAATGCACCTATACACAAAAAAACGAGAAGGAACGTGAGTCGCTTCTAGTCGCGACTCTACTTTTATACCCGTACTCAGTCAGTATGCACATTTGTGAGCTTATGATTGAAATTAAAAAAAAAATTTTTAATTTAAAATTTTTTTGCTACATTTGTTAACTAAATCTACATCTAATATGTACAAATTAGATTCTACATCTCCTCCGCTAGGGATTGCTCGCGCATTGCACAGGGCAGAGTGTGTGCGAGCGAGACAGAGAATGAATAGCGTCAGCAGCGTATCTTCAAAATTGTGGCTGCCACAGATTTTCGTCCTTTGTGAAGGCGGAAGGGGGCGGGGCGAAATTTTGAAATACACTTGTAACAGTGTGATATCACATGAGTCTGGAAACAAAATTTGGTTGCTCTAGCTTTCATAGTCTCTGAGAACGAGGCGCTCATGAGGACGGACAGACAGACATGGCTCTATCGACTCGGCTATTGATACTGATCAAGAATATATATACTTTATGGGGTCGGAAAATTTTCCTTCTCTGGCGTTACACACATCCACTTTTACCACAAATACAATATACCCCTTAACTCTTTTTGAGTACGGGTATAAAAAGAAATTGAATATTTTTATACAAAATTCACCCATGCTTTTCCTCAAAATAGCGACAGTTTCTAGTAAAATACATCACTTATGAAGACCTTACTTTTTTAAGGAAATTCATCGCTTATTAACCTTAATTTTTTAGGGGAATTCATCGCTTATTAAGGCCTTAATTTTTAAGGGAAATCGTCGCTTAATAAGGCCTTACTTTTTAAGGGAAATTCATCGCTTTTAAGGCCTTACTTTCAGTTTTTTCTCGCTTACTATGTCATCGTTTATATTCCTAGGACATCCCTTGGTTAGAGTAAACAGTCCATACGGGTCATCGCTTATGTCATCGAGCTGCATGACGTTGGCATCGATGTGTCGTCGCTTACGTATCGATGACCCGTACTGCAGGGTGTTGTGAAGCACCGTACGTGTGGCGCAAAGGCTGTTAGATCAGTGGACAGAGGACGAAACGAATGGAAGAAGAAGCCACAAAAACAGCCAAACAATGGAAAAAGGTACGTTGTGAAACAGCTGATGCTCTCCTGTCACCTACCTGTGGTATAGAGCCGACAGCAGCAAACCTGATGTAAGGACCCGAAAATGTGCTAAGGAGGGAATAGTGGCTTCCAGCTAAAATGAATCGTCTGGCCGCACTTTTCCCCTCCCGCTAAAGTGGAAGTTCTCGTTGCCTATGAAAGGCGCGTTTGATAATGGTGACGCAGTAGCATACATACATACATATGTACATACACGTTGCGACACGAAAAAATGCGACCATACACGACAAAACTACCCGTAAGATCTATAGATCTACATATACATACATATATGTATTTACCACTACCGTGCACATCAAACCTACATACATATGTACGTACCTCGGATCCGATATCAATAAGCTGGAATTTGGTTAAGCTTCTTGCGAGTAGAGGAAGTACGGCAGACAATCCAAAAATTAACAACAACATTCACGGAAAACTCCGCTTTTTCTTCCCGATCTGCACAATTTCACAATAAACAATAGAAAAACAAACATCTGCAATCTGCAGCTTGCGCGACGCGCGAAACTTAATCATGCAGCAAACTTGTTGTTGCTGCGTGACGGCACGCAATAATGTTCCGTGTGCAAGGTGTGTAGGTGTGTGAAAATCACAAAACTAAGCACCAGAAACAATAACAGCACACAAAAAAACCAGCAAACACGATAAAAAAAATGCAATACAGGGAACACACAATATTTTGAGATAAAACACGCGTCGATCGTTCCGCTCGAATAATTGAAATAATCGAATATATAAAATTAAATTATATTCGTTATATCAAGGGAACAACTTTTCTGAACTCAGAACAAATTCGAAATCATTTTCATTTCATTGTCCGCAGCCGACAAATGCTCACAAGTTTGATCTCACGATCAACGATCGCGGCTTATACCCGCGACCAGTGTGACCGCGGACTTAACGATAAAATATACCGTCGGACCCTTAGAAATATAACAAGATATACCATATAATTTTCAAAATATACCACAGAAAATGGGGTTTATACCCTCTGCACACTGAGCCCATCCCAGAGGAACGGTGGGAATTTTTGAAATATGTGAAACTCCGATTCACACTGCGACCATCCATCATACCCCATCCATGAGAAACAGCTGATGCTCATAATTGCGTGCGAAAATTTGTTTACGTCTTTAATTAAAATGAATATTAATAATATTGCAATGTTTGTAAATGTGATTCAACAGCAAAGCATATTCTTGTCCAAACTAATCATGTTGCTGCACATGGATTAACATGGATTTTCCTGTTGTCTGTGCCAAAAAAACCTGCAAGAAGCAGATTACCCATGACCAGCCCAATATCCCTTGCTGGCTTTGCGAAAGCGTAGTGCACGCAAAATGTGTAGGGATCACGGGCCGCGAAGGAGATGCCATTTCCCAAAATAATGGCCTGCACTATAGTTGTGAGGAATGCCGTGCTGTGGAAAACGACATGCGATCGTTCATGAGGCAGACGCGTAGTGGCTTCAAAGAGCTGATCGTGGTCTTTAAAAAGCAATACGATCGGCTCTTGGCCATGGACACTCAGTTCAGCAGTTTTCAGCTGCTGGCTGAGTCTCCGAGGCGCAAGAAGTCCACTCCGCGGGACTTGCAAGTGTCGACTGCCTCTCGTCCGCCGGCATCCGAAAAACTAACTCCGACCACTCCGTCAGTGCAGCAGCTGATCACGTTTGTCACTCCAAGGGAAACGATCGCTGCTGGTGAAGCAGATTCGGGACCCGAATGCATCACTTCGGAGAGTATGCAGATAGATATGTCTGTAGCGTCCGTGTCTGTCGAGTCCGAACCCAACTCCATAACTATCCCATCAGTCTCGCTCCCACCAGCTAATAGACGTCCCGGACCACCGGATATTGCCATCACAGGTCCCAGACCTGTGGTTTCAAAGCCGCTGGTGGAGTCCCACCAAAGCGGAAAATTTTTGTATCACGGCTTGCCCCTGACCTTACATCTAACGATGTAACTGCTTTTATTCAAAGAAAAATAAAAGCCGATGGCTTAAAGATGGAGAAGTTTAATTTCTCTTATGTCAGAGAGATAGCTTCCTTCAAAATAAGCGTCTCCTCGACTCATTTCGCCACCATTTAATTTTTAACTTAAACAGAATTTACAAAAAAGAAAAAAAAATTTTTTAATTGTTCTTATTTTTGGGTTACTATAAAACATGCAATTATTTCCGATGTATCGTTAAGAATATCCAATAATCTTAACATTTCTGAAGAATAAATACTTTCTAATTATTTTTTGGATTTCACATGTCTAATAGATGAAATAAATGGATCTGAAGAGGCTGCCAACATGTTGAAAAGATCCTGAGTTTTGCCTTGTTCGTGATATTTTACAAGTATTCATGTACCTGAATTTCTTGTAATCCTTGTTTCTCGTTTCCTGGGCCTCCTCTGACATCTCTCCTATTGGAAGGCTCTGATGTTCTATTAACATTTGACCGTGTGCCAAATTTTATGAAGTGTAGGAGTAAGCTTCTTTTCTGGATACTTTTCAAATAACAACTCTGCCGTCTTCGAGGCATATTCGCCAAATTTGCGGGTGTTAATTTTGTCCTTGCAGTTTAAAATATTCAAAATTACAGCCAATCTTTGGATAATGCCTTCATCCACTCCAGTTATTTTTGCTGTAATTTCGTGTTCCTTAAAGAATTTCCGGGATGAGTTTCCATCGTTTGTGTTCCCGTATCCATATTTGGGGCAGTCGACCCTCAGTCCAAGTTTCGAAAAGAATTCGTTTTGAATCATTTTTTTCCTGTGTTTATGTTTCTCTTTGGCTGGCATGCTATCGTCAAAAGATTCTTCCGTTCGCGGGATGGTATATTCAAGTTTTAAAATAAACTCCATACATCTTATTCTGGCATGCAATGGGGAAATGCCATATTCCAAATTTTCCTCTTCAATTAAGGAATCATCCAAAAAAGGACTGCAATATATATTTGCATATACAACCCTTTGGCAAAATAAAAAGCAGGTTAAACGAGAAGGAACGTGAGTCGCTTCTAGTCGCGACTCTACTTTTATACCCGTACTCAGTCAGTATATAAATTTATGAGCTTATGATTGAAATTAAAAAAAATTTTAATTTTACATTTTACATTTTTTTGCTACATTTGTCAACTACATCTACATGTAAAATGTAGATAATACATCTAGAACAAATATTCTACATATACCATTTAGATTCTACATCTCCTCCGCTAGGGGTTGCTCGCGCATTGCACAGCAAGAGTGTGTGCGAGCGAGACAGAGAAATGAATAGCGTCAGCAGCGCCAGAGGAGGTGGGGAAGCAACTGAAAATTAATTTCTTTATTCTGGCTATAATAATGATCCGATCTGGTTCAGATTCGGCAATTTAATAGATATGGTCATTCTCTACGATACTGCGTTTCTAGTTTTATCGTATCTTCAAAATTAGTGGATGCACAGATTTTCGTCCTTTGTGAAGGCGGAAGGGGCGGGGGCGAAATTGAGAAGATACACGTAACAGTGTGATATCACATGAGTCTGGAAAAAAAATTTCGTTGCTCTAGCTTTTATAGTCTCTGAGAACGAGGCGCTCATGGGGACGGACAGACGGACAGACGGACGGACAGACAGACATTGCTCTATCGACTCGGCTATTGATACTGATATGTCACTAAAAGTTGAATAAATTGTTGCACACGGAAATAATTTTCAACTTTGATTGCTCATATCTCTAAACTAAAAGTACGATTCTTTTTTAACTTTATTTTTGAAAGCTTTGGAAAATACTCTATCGAATTCGTGTATTGGATTTATCCCAAGCGTTAAAAAAATGCATTGACTTTTGCCACCTCTTTGCGGCTGAGGCCCCACTGTGCGGCGCTTAGCCAAACAAATACCTTAAACGACGCATATTTAATGCACCTATACACAAAAAAACGAGAAGGAACGTGAGTCGCTTCTAGTCGCGACTCTACTTTTATACCCGTACTCAGTCAGTATGCACATTTGTGAGCTTATGATTGAAATTAAAAAAAAAATTTTAATTTAAAATTTTTTTGCTACATTTGTTAACTAAATCTACATCTAATATGTAGCAAATTAGATTCTACATCTCCTCCGCTAGGGATTGCTCGCGCATTGCAGGGCAGAGTGTGTGCGAGCGAGACAGAGAATGATAGCGTCAGCAGCTGTCTCTTCAAAATTGTGGCTGCCACAGATTTTCGTCCTTTGTGAAGGCGGAAGGGGGCGGGGCGAAATTTTGAAATACACTTGTAACAGTGTGATATCACATGAGTCTGGAAACAAAATTTGGTTGCTCTAGCTTTCATAGTCTCTGAGAACGAGGCGCTCATGAGGACGGACAGACAGACATGGCTCTCTCGACTCGGCTATTGATACTGATCAAGAATATATATACTTTATGGGGTCGGAAAATTTTCCTTCTGCGTTACCACATCCACTTTTACCACAAATACAATATACCCCTTAACTCTTTTGAGTACGGGTATAAAAAGAAATTGAATATTTTATACAAAATTCACCCATGCTTTTCCTCAAAATAGCGACAGTTTCTAGTAAAATACATCACTTATGAAGACCTTACTTTTTTAAGGAAATTCATCGCTTATTAACCTTAATTTTTTAGGGGAATTCATCGCTTATTAAGGCCTTAATTTTTAAGGGAAATCGTCGCTTAATAAGGCCTTACTTTTTAAGGGAAATTCATCGCTTTTAAGGCCTTACTTTCAGTTTTTTCTCGCTTACTATGTCATCGTTTATATTCCTAGGACATCCCTTGGTTAGAGTAAACAGTCCATACGGGTCATCGCTTATGTCATCGAGCTGCATGACGTTGGCATCGATGTGTCGTCGCTTACGTATCGATGACCCGTACTGCAGGGTGTTGTGAAGCACCGTACGTGTGGCGCAAAGGCTGTTAGATCAGTGGACAGAGGACGAAACGAATGGAAGAAGAAGCCACAAAAACAGCCAAACAATGGAAAAAGGTACGTTGTGAAACAGCTGATGCTCTCCTGTCACCTACCTGTGGTATAGAGCCGACAGCAGCAAACCTGATGTAAGGACCCGAAAATGTGCTAAGGAGGGAATAGTGGCTTCCAGCTAAAATGAATCGTCTGGCCGCACTTTTCCCCTCCCGCTAAAGTGGAAGTTCTCGTTGCCTATGAAAGGCGCGTTTGATAATGGTGACGCAGTAGCATACATACATACATATGTACATACACGTTGCGACACGAAAAAATGCGACCATACACGACAAAACTACCCGTAAGATCTATAGATCTACATATACATACATATATGTATTTACCACTACCGTGCACATCAAACCTACATACATATGTACGTACCTCGGATCCGATATCAATAAGCTGGAATTTGGTTAAGCTTCTTGCGAGTAGAGGAAGTACGGCAGACAATCCAAAAATTAACAACAACATTCACGGAAAACTCCGCTTTTTCTTCCCGATCTGCACAATTTCACAATAAACAATAGAAAAACAAACATCTGCAATCTGCAGCTTGCGCGACGCGCGAAACTTAATCATGCAGCAAACTTGTTGTTGCTGCGTGACGGCACGCAATAATGTTCCGTGTGCAAGGTGTGTAGGTGTGTGAAAATCACAAAACTAAGCACCAGAAACAATAACAGCACACAAAAAAACCAGCAAACACGATAAAAAAAATGCAATACAGGGAACACACAATATTTTGAGATAAAACACGCGTCGATCGTTCCGCTCGAATAATTGAAATAATCGAATATATAAAATTAAATTATATTCGTTATATCAAGGGAACAACTTTTCTGAACTCAGAACAAATTCGAAATCATTTTCATTTCATTGTCCGCAGCCGACAAATGCTCACAAGTTTGATCTCACGATCAACGATCGCGGCTTATACCCGCGACCAGTGTGACCGCGGACTTAACGATAAAATATACCGTCGGACCCTTAGAAATATAACAAGATATACCATATAATTTTCAAAATATACCACAGAAAATGGGGTTTATACCCTCTGCACACTGAGCCCATCCCAGAGGAACGGTGGGAATTTTTGAAATATGTGAAACTCCGATTCACACTGCGACCATCCATCATCCCCCATCCATGAGAAACAGCTGATGCTCATAATTGCGTGCGAAAATTTGTTTACGTCTTTAATTAAAATGAATATTAATAATATTGCAATGTTTGTAAATGTGATTCAACAGCAAAGCATATTCTTGTCCAAACTAATCATGTTGCTGCACATGGATTAACATGGATTTTCCTGTTGTCTGTGCCAAAAAAACCTGCAAGAAGCAGATTACCCATGACCAGCCCAATATCCCTTGCTGGCTTTGCGAAAGCGTAGTGCACGCAAAATGTGTAGGGATCACGGGCCGTGAAGGAGATGCCATTTCCCAAAACAATGGCCTGCACTATAGTTGTGAGGAATGCCGTGCTGTGGAAAACGACATGCGATCGTTCATGAGGCAGACGCGTAGTGGCTTCAAAGAGCTGATCGTGGTCTTTAAAAAGCAATACGATCGGCTCTTGGCCATGGACACTCAGTTCAGCAGTTTTCAGCTGCTGGCTGAGTCTCCGAGGCGCAAGAAGTCCACTCCGCGGGACTTGCAAGTGTCGACTGCCTCTCGTCCGCCGGCATCCGAAAAACTAACTCCGACCACTCCGTCAGTGCAGCAGCTGATCACGTTTGTCACTCCAAGGGAAACGATCGCTGCTGGTGAAGCAGATTCGGGACCCGAATGCATCACTTCGGAGAGTATGCAGATAGATATGTCTGTAGCGTCCGTGTCTGTCGAGTCCGAACCCAACTCCATAACTATCCCATCAGTCTCGCTCCCACCAGCTAATAGACGTCCCGGACCACCGGATATTGCCATCACAGGTCCCAGACCTGTGGTTTCAAAACCGCTGGTGGGAGTCCCACCAAAGCGGAAAATTTTTGTATCACGGCTTGCCCCTGACCTTACATCTAACGATGTAACTGCTTTTATTCAAAGAAAAATAAAAGCCGATGGCTTAAAGGTGGAGAAGTTTAATTTCTCTTATGTCAGAGAGATAGCTTCCTTCAAATAAGTCGTCTCCTCGACTCATTTCGCCACCATTTAATTTTTAACTTAAACAGAATTTACAAAAAAGAAAAAAAAATTTTTTAATTGTTCTTATTTTTGGGTTACTATAAAACATGCAATTATTTTCGATGTATCGTTAAGGATATCCAATAATCTTAACATTTCTGAAGAATAAATACTTTCTAATTATTTTTTGGATTTCACATGTCTAATAGATGAAATAAATGGATCTGAAGAGGCTGCCAATATGTTGAAAAGATCCTGGTTTTGCCTTGTTCGTGATATTTTACAAGTATTCATGTACCTGAATTTCTTGTAATCCTTGTTTCTCGTTTCCTGGGCCTCCTCTGACATCTCTCCTATTGGAAGGCTCTGATGTTCTATTAACATTTGACCGTGTGCCAAATTTTATGAAGTGTAGGAGTAAGCTTCTTTTCTGGATACTTTTCAAATAACAACTCTGCCGTCTTCGAGGCATATTCGCCAAATTTGCGGGTGTTAATTTTGTCCTTGCAGTTTAAAATATTCAAAATTACAGCCAATCTTTGGATAATGCCTTCATCCACTCCAGTTATTTTTGCTGTAATTTCGTGTTCCTTAAAGAATTTCCGGGATGAGTTTCCATCGTTTGTGTTCCCGTATCCATATTTGGGGCAGTCGACCCTCAGTCCAAGTTTCGAAAAGAATTCGTTTGAATCATTTTTTCCTGTGTTTATGTTTCTCTTTGGCTGGCATGCTATCGTCAAAAGATTCTTCCGTTCGCGGGATGGTATATTCAAGTTTTAAAATAAACTCCATACATCTTATTCTGGCATGCAATGGGGAAATGCCATATTCCAAATTTTCCTCTTCAATTAAGGAATCATCCAAAAAAGGACTGCAATATATATTTGCATATACAACCCTTTGGCAAAATAAAAAGCAGGTTAAAGCGAGAAGGAACGTGAGTCGCTTCTAGTCGCGACTCTACTTTTATACCCATACTCAGTCAGTATATAAATTTATGAGCTTATGATTGAAATTAAAAAAAAAATTTTAATTTTACATTTTACATTTTTTGCTACATTTGTCAACTACATCTACATGTAAAATGTAGATAATACATCTAGAACAAATATTCTACATATACCATTTAGATTCTACATCTCCTCCGCTAGGAGTTGCTCGCGCATTGCACAGGGCAGGTATTGTGCGAGCGAGACAGAGAATGAATAGCGTCAGCAGCGCCAGAGGAGGTGGGGGAAGCAACTGAAAATTAATTTCTTTATTCTGGCTATAATAATGATCCGATCTGGTTCAGATTCGGCAATTTAATAGATATGGTCATTCTCTACGATACTGCGTTTCTAGTTTTATCGTATCTTCAAAATTGTGGATGCCACAGATTTTCGTCCTTTGAAGGCGGAAGGGGGGAGGCGAAATTTTGAAATACACTTGTAACAGTGTGATATCACATGAGTCTGGAAAAAAAATTTCGTTGCTCTGCTTTTATAGTCTCTGAGAACGAGGCGCTCATGGGGACGGACAGACGGACAGACGGACGGACAGACAGACATTGCTCTATCGACTCGGCTATTGATACTGATATGTCACTAAAAGTTGAATAAATTGTTGCACCGGAAATAATTTTCAACTTTGATTGCTCATATCTCCTAAACTAAAAGTACGATTCTTTTTAACTTTATTTTTGAAAGCTTTGGAAAATACTCTATCGAATTCGTGTATTGGTTTATCCCAAGCGTTAAAAAAATGCATTGACTTTTGCCACCTCTTTGCGGCTGAGGCCCCACTGTGCAGCGCTTAGCCAAACAAATACCTTAAACGACGCATATTTAATGCACCTATACACAAAAAAACGAGAAGGAACGTGAGTCGCTTCTAGTCGCGACTCTACTTTTATGCCCGTACTCAGTCAGTATGCACATTTGTGAGCTTATGATTGAAATTAAAAAAAAATTTTTAATTTAAAAATTTTTTTGCTACATTTGTTAACTAAATCTACATCTAATATGTACAAATTAGATTCTACATCTCCTCCGCTAGGGATTGCTCGCGCATTGCACAGGGCAGAGTGTGTGCGAGCGAGACAGAGAATGAATAGCGTCAGCAGCGTATCTTCAAAATTGTGGCTGCCACAGATTTTCGTCCTTTGTGAAGGCGGAAGGGGGGCGGGGCGAAATTTTGAAATACACTTGTAACAGTGTGATATCACATGAGTCTGGAAACAAAATTTGGTTGCTCTAGCTTTCATAGTCTCTGAGAACGAGGCGCTCATGAGGACGGACAGACAGACATGGCTCTATCGACTCGGCTATTGATACTGATCAAGAATATATATACTTTATGGGGTCGGAAAATTTTCCTTCTCTGCGTTACACATCCACTTTACCACAATGCAATATACCCCTAACTCTTTTTGAGTACGGGTATAAAAAGAAATTGAATATTTTTATACAAAATTCACCCATGCTTTTCCTCAAAATAGCGACAGTTTCTAGTAAAATACATCACTTATGAAGACCTTACTTTTTTAAGGAAATTCATCGCTTATTAACCTTAATTTTTTAGGGGAATTCATCGCTTATTAAGGCCTTAATTTTTAAGGGAAATCGTCGCTTAATAAGGCCTTACTTTTTAAGGGAAATTCATCGCTTTTAAGGCCTTACTTTCAGTTTTTTCTCGCTTACTATGTCATCGTTTATATTCCTAGGACATCCCTTGGTTAGAGTAAACAGTCCATACGGGTCATCGCTTATGTCATCGAGCTGCATGACGTTGGCATCGATGTGTCGTCGCTTACGTATCGATGACCCGTACTGCAGGGTGTTGTGAAGCACCGTACGTGTGGCGCAAAGGCTGTTAGATCAGTGGACAGAGGACGAAACGAATGGAAGAAGAAGCCACAAAAACAGCCAAACAATGGAAAAAGGTACGTTGTGAAACAGCTGATGCTCTCCTGTCACCTACCTGTGGTATAGAGCCGACAGCAGCAAACCTGATGTAAGGACCCGAAAATGTGCTAAGGAGGGAATAGTGGCTTCCAGCTAAAATGAATCGTCTGGCCGCACTTTTCCCCTCCCGCTAAAGTGGAAGTTCTCGTTGCCTATGAAAGGCGCGTTTGATAATGGTGACGCAGTAGCATACATACATACATATGTACATACACGTTGCGACACGAAAAAATGCGACCATACACGACAAAACTACCCGTAAGATCTATAGATCTACATATACATACATATATGTATTTACCACTACCGTGCACATCAAACCTACATACATATGTACGTACCTCGGATCCGATATCAATAAGCTGGAATTTGGTTAAGCTTCTTGCGAGTAGAGGAAGTACGGCAGACAATCCAAAAATTAACAACAACATTCACGGAAAACTCCGCTTTTTCTTCCCGATCTGCACAATTTCACAATAAACAATAGAAAAACAAACATCTGCAATCTGCAGCTTGCGCGACGCGCGAAACTTAATCATGCAGCAAACTTGTTGTTGCTGCGTGACGGCACGCAATAATGTTCCGTGTGCAAGGTGTGTAGGTGTGTGAAAATCACAAAACTAAGCACCAGAAACAATAACAGCACACAAAAAAACCAGCAAACACGATAAAAAAAATGCAATACAGGGAACACACAATATTTTGAGATAAAACACGCGTCGATCGTTCCGCTCGAATAATTGAAATAATCGAATATATAAAATTAAATTATATTCGTTATATCAAGGGAACAACTTTTCTGAACTCAGAACAAATTCGAAATCATTTTCATTTCATTGTCCGCAGCCGACAAATGCTCACAAGTTTGATCTCACGATCAACGATCGCGGCTTATACCCGCGACCAGTGTGACCGCGGACTTAACGATAAAATATACCGTCGGACCCTTAGAAATATAACAAGATATACCATATAATTTTCAAAATATACCACAGAAAATGGGGTTTATACCCTCTGCACACTGAGCCCATCCCAGAGGAACGGTGGGAATTTTTGAAATATGTGAAACTCCGATTCACACTGCGACCATCCATCATCCCCCATCCATGAGAAACAGCTGATGCTCATAATTGCGTGCGAAAATTTGTTTACGTCTTTAATTAAAATGAATATTAATAATATTGCAATGTTTGTAAATGTGATTCAACAGCAAAGCATATTCTTGTCCAAACTAATCATGTTGCTGCACATGGATTAACATGGATTTTCCTGTTGTCTGTGCCAAAAAAACCTGCAAGAAGCAGATTACCCATGACCAGCCCAATATCCCTTGCTGGCTTTGCGAAAGCGTAGTGCACGCAAAATGTGTAGGGATCACGGGCCGTGAAGGAGATGCCATTTCCCAAAATAATGGCCTGCACTATAGTTGTGAGGAATGCCGTGCTGTGGAAAACGACATGCGATCGTTCATGAGGCAGACGCGTAGTGGCTTCAAAGAGCTGATCGTGGTCTTTAAAAAGCAATACGATCGGCTCTTGGCCATGGACACTCAGTTCAGCAGTTTTCAGCTGCTGGCTGAGTCTCCGAGGCGCAAGAAGTCCACTCCGCGGGACTTGCAAGTGTCGACTGCCTCTCGTCCGCCGGCATCCGAAAAACTAACTCCGACCACTCCGTCAGTGCAGCAGCTGATCACGTTTGTCACTCCAAGGGAAACGATCGCTGCTGGTGAAGCAGATTCGGGACCCGAATGCATCACTTCGGAGAGTATGCAGATAGATATGTCTGTAGCGTCCGTGTCTGTCGAGTCCGAACCCAACTCCATAACTATCCCATCAGTCTCGCTCCCACCAGCTAATAGACGTCCCGGACCACCGGATATTGCCATCACAGGTCCCAGACCTGTGGTTTCAAAACCGCTGGTGGGAGTCCCACCAAAGCGGAAAATTTTTGTATCACGGCTTGCCCCTGACCTTACATCTAACGATGTAACTGCTTTTATTCAAAGAAAAATAAAAGCCGATGGCTTAAAGGTGGAGAAGTTTAATTTCTCTTATGTCAGAGAGATAGCTTCCTTCAAAATAAGCGTCTCCTCGACTCATTTCGCCACCATTTGCTCTGTCAAATTTTGGCCGGAGCATTTGGTGGTGAAAGAATACAAGGCTAAGAAGAAGAATAGGCCCCCCATAACTCTTCCAAGTATTCAGACCAGTGCGCCATCTCTTTCTCCACCCTCATCTTCCCGCTCTACTTCTACTTCTACCCATCAAAAAAACTAACTTCCTCTCTTTTAGTTACCTACCAGAATTCTAGAGGCTTGCGTAGTAAGCTCAGCTCTCTTTTTCTTGAGAGTCTCGCATTTTCGTCCCACGTTATTGTGTTTACCGAGACCTGGCTAAAGCCGGACATCCTTAGTTCCGAAGTTTTGGCAGGTCGGTACACAATCTTTAGAAATGACCGTTCGTCTCGACGTGGTGGTGGGGTCCTCATTGCAGTGGACTCAGTCTTTACGTCGGAACATTTCATAGTCCAGGCTCAACAAGACCTGGAATTCCTGTGCGTAAAACTGATTCTCCCAGGCTTTACCATTTTCATTACTTGCTCGTATATTCCACCTTCCTCGGATATCTTAATATACCAGCATCACTTGTCCGCTTTAAAAACTGTTTCTTCCTCGCTATCAGATAAAGACCATATGATAGATCTTGGCGATTTCAATTTGCCAGGTACTGTTTGGTCTTCGGTTAACGAGTCTAATAACCTTGTGCCCATGTCACGACATGACTTTATCGTCGGCTTGTTGGACCTATCCCTGTCTCAAGTCAACCATGTACACAATTCCTTGGGTCGATTGCTTGATCTGTGCTTTGTCTCGGATCCGACCATAGCGTTGCTAACCCGAGCCCTTCCGCTCACTATACCTGAAAACTCCTACCATACTACCATATTCGAAATGTCGGTCGATATTGGGCCTACTGTTTTGGATCGAACGGGTAGGCTGAACGTGTCCGTTGTTTTCGTAAAGCCGAGTTTACGAAGCTTAATAACCTCAACAGGGATTTTGATTGGTCCGCTCTGTACTTGTGAACTGACGATACGAAAGGCACAAACATATTTTACAATGTACTCGACACACTTTTGGATTCTTGTGTCCCACTTTCTTGTCCGGTTAGATATGGGAAGCCTCCTTGGTTTACCAAAGAGTTATCCAGTCTAAAAAACTTAAAATCAAGACTATATAAAAAATTTCAAGAAGTTGGTTCTCCGACTTCTCTCTCTCGCTATGTATTAGCTCGGTCAAATTTCTCCGTTCTTAATGCTCAATGCTATAAAAATTACCTATCTCGATGCAGGATACGCTTTTCACAGGACCCTAAACAGTTTTACAGCTTCGTAAATAGTAAGCGTAGAACGTCCGCACATCCATCCTCGCTATCATTTCTAAATATGACGGCAAACAATGATCAGGCAATCGCCGATCTTTTTGCCCAGTTTTTCCAAACAACCTATTCCCATGACAGATACTCTGGTCAGCCGTATCCATACAGTTTACCAATGTCGAATGGCATTTTCAGCCCCTTGTTAAATGAAAGTTCACTGCTTCATGATCTTCGACTAGTTAAGCCGGTGTTTTCACCAGGTCCTGACGGAGTTCCCGGCTGTGTACTCAGGTACTGTGCCGACGCTCTGTGTGGACCCCTTCTGAAACTTTTCACCCTATCCATTAATTCTTCATGCTTCCCCCCGATCTGGAAGGAATCTTTTATTATTTCTCTCCATAAGAAAGGTAGCAAGTCTGATGCTAATAATTATAGAGGTATATCTAAGTTATCCGCTATTCCTAAAATGTTTGAAAAAATTTTAACTCCGCACTTTCAACATCTCTGCAAATCACTTATATCTCCATCTCAGCACGGATTTATACAGCGACGATCAACAACCACAAATTTATTAGAGTTTACCTCTTTTATCATTAAAGGCTTCCAAGGTAACTTTCAGATGAATGTTATCTACACTGATTTCAGTAAAGCATTCCACTCTGTAAACCACTCCCTTCTAGCACAAAAACTTGACCTTTTAGGGTTTCCACCTAATCTTTTGAGATGGATTTCTAGCTATCTTCTTTCTAGGTCTCAAAGAGTCCTCTTCAAAAACTCATTCTCTTCACCTGTTAAGGTTACTTCTGGAGTACCACAGGGCAGCCATCTAGGCCCCCTACTTTTCACACTCTGTATTAATGACTTGCCTTCAGTATTAACAAATTCTCGAGTACTCATGTATGCGGATGATGTTAAGCTCTGTGTCCAGTACAAGGACATTTCATTTCACTCTCGCTTGCAATCCGATCTCAATAACTTTCAGTCATGGTGTTGTGCAAATATGTTACACCTAAATGCCTCGAAATGCAAAGCTATGACATTTCATCGGTCCAGCCCCATGTTGGCTCCTTACACCCTCTGCGGTGGTTCTCTTGCGAGAATTACATTGGTTGATGATCTTGGTGTTAAACTAGACCCCAAGTTAAAGTTTTCTGAACACATTTCCACTATGGTAAATAAGGCCATGGGCATGCTTGGTTTTATAAAAAGGTGGTCAAAGGAGTTTGACGATCCCTACATAACGAAGACTCTCTATACCTCGCTTGTTCGTCCGATTTTTGAGTACGGCTCTTGTGTATGGTGCCCCCAGTACAAAGTACACCAGGACCGTATAGAATCAGTCCAGAAAAACTTTTTACTGCCATCTTTACTTGGGACTGCCATCTTACCCTCGTAGACTGCTTTTAATAAACCTTCCAACCTTAGTTAGTCGTAGAAAAATGCTTGGTGTGATTTTTATGCACAACCTGATCAAGGGTGACGTAGATAGCCCTGACTTGTTGTGTCGCATAAACTTTACGATTCCTGTTAGATCTACTAGAAACTTTACCCCTTTGTTCCTTCCACTTTGTAGATCAAATTATTCCTTGCATGAACCGTTTAGGGTCTTATGCTCGGACTATAATTCTCTCTACCTTATAATATCCGCCACTAATTCCCTTCCTCTTCTTAAATCACTAATATTAACATACCTTTCCCGTAATTAGTGCTATTTCTTAGCTATCGTTGCATGTTTAGCTCTTGAGTTGTGTTTAGCTCTAATTTTCCTCGAATATTAGTCTAACCTCTATCTTTCCTGCATGTTAGCGATCGGTTCGGTAACACGCGTCGCGCGTCATGCGGCAGCGCCCCCGGTCGGTTGGGCGAGAGGAGGGGCTGCGATTCTAGCCTGGGTTCCGCACGTAACAGGCTTCGGCTGGTGTCGCATGGGCCACTTTATGGTGCAGTCATTGCATATCAACGTCCAGACAGAAGATGATGAGGATGTGGACGAGGAGGAGATATTAGAATGGATATTTGTTTCGAAAAAACTGAAGCGTGGTCATTTGTGACTGCTTCTACAAAATCCAATCAATGTTTTATATACAAATATATATGATAGGACTTTTTAGAAGCGGTTCGGGACATTTTGGGAGAAAGATGTAGCCGAAAACAAAGATGCTGTTTAATGAAAATTTTATATCACCATAGCTTTGGGCTGTTTTTCTGAGTACAGAATAGTCGAAGGGCTGTTAGCCAACAGCGTGTGCAATTTCCTGCATGAGTTTTGCAAAACACTCCTCATAAACAAATTCCCAGAGAATAGTCCACAAACTATCTCACATCTGAGTTTTTGTGCCTGAGAATATTTTGACATCAGATGTTTTGTTGTTGTTTTTTTTTCCATTTCCCTGTCTGTCATTGTTTACATTTTCGTAGTGAATTCCGATTTTTCGTTGTGAATGTCTATTATATATGGTTGCATGTGACAATTATCGAAAAATACCGCATGGAAACGTGCGAATTAGGAACATCACAGATGGATGGTGGAATAACGGAGAAATTTTCGGAACGGAAAAACCTTACGGCCCATCCCAGAAATGGATGGGGGATGGTGGATGGTCGCCAGTGTGTAAAGGCTACAAGGGAGGAAAGTTTCCTGCTCCAAGATGCTGAATTGGCTGTCGGAAAGTCCCCCAGAGGCCTCTATTGCTGTATTAAGCCTTCCACTGATAATGCTCTCCAGCACCTTGCCTGCACTGTCTAGGAGGCAGATGGGCCGGTATGCCGAAGGATCCTCTGTGTCTTTCCCTGGTTTTGGGATCAGCACCAGCTTTTACTGTTTCCATCTTACAGGGAAGCAGCCTTCTGTGAGACATCTAGTGTATGCCTGCGCAAAAGTGTCTGGGAACCTGCTTATGGCCAGTTTGAGAGCCCGATTTGGAATTCCGTCAAGTCCTGGTACTTTGCTATTTGACACTCTCTGCGATATTTTGAGCACCTCTTGTGTTGTCACCGGCGGCACTCGGTGGTCCGTACCGGCAGTCCTGTTTATATCTCTGTCCTGTGCTGGTGCCTGACGATCAAATCTAGTCTTCCACTATCTGTTAGCGCCGGGTTTTTGAATCCGCCTGTCTTCTTCATGACCACTTTGTAGGCCTTGCCGCAGAGATTATTTTCCCCTTCGTCACAGAGCTCTAGGAAGCATCGCTTTTTACTTGCTCTTATCTCCCTCTTCAGATTCTTCCTTCTTTGGGTGTATGCCTCTCTGAGGACTTTGAAGTTTTCTGCTCCGCATTTATGGCGAGCCTCCTCTACGGAGTGGTTCCAACAGTAGATCGGCTTATGCCCCTTAAATGGTTTGCTGCGCTCCATGCTAGCTTCGCATGCCCCTTTAAGCTGACTCATGATGTAGCCCACCTCGTCTTCTTCCCCTTCCATCTCTGCTAGTCCTGCTATTGCTGTCCGAAAAACGGGTATGTCCAGAGTTCCTTCCCTCGTGTCAGTCCTTAGGGCGGCTCTTTGGGCCCGCGTGGTGCAAAGGATGGCACTGTTGTCGCTCGCGGTGTACTTGTCGCTGATCTGCCATGTCGCGGTCGCTGCCAGGCTTGAGCTTATGTAGGTGAGGTCTATAATTTATATAGCCCCTCCTCTGCTAAATGTAGGCGTGGAGCCGGCATTTTTGAGGACTATATCCACTGAGGCGAAAGCCTCCACCAAGACACGACCCCTGGCGTTCGTTATGGTGGATTCCCATTCCGTAGCCCAGGCGTTGAAGTCGCCCGCTATAAGCGATGGCGAGTGCGCCCTGATGTCGCTAGCCAGGTTGTCCACTGCGGCGCTGAACTCCTCGAGTGGCCAGCTGGGTGGCAGGTAGCAGCTATATACCCATGTATCTTTCAGCTTCGCTCTAACGAAACCTTTCGCGCTTCTCACTCCGTCTAGATGCTGGGCCGTTTGGCCACACATCCAAATTGCCACTTTCCCCGATTGATCCGTGACCCACGTGTTGGATCTCACGATGCTATAGGGCTCGCTCAGCAGTGCCAGGTCAATGTTGAGCTCTTTTAGGGATTGGGCGAGGAGGTCCTGAGCCATCCTGCAGTGATTTAGGTTTAGTTGGAAAACACTTACCATTTTGACGATTTTACTGCCTCGCGATATGCCGGGCACTTAAAACTTCCGGACGGGTGGTCAGTAGGACTAATACAAGTGTATTTCAAAATTTCGCCCCGTCCCCTTCCGCAAAAGACGAAAATCTGTGGCAGCCACAATTTTGAAGATACGAAAAAAACTAACAACGCAGTATCGTAGAGAATAACCATATCTATCAGACTGCCGAATCTGAATCAGATCGCGTCATTTTTATAGCAAGAATGAAGAAATTAATTTTCAGTTGCTTCCCCCACCTCCTCTGGCGTTGCTGACGATATTCATTCTCTGTCTCGCTCGCACACACTCTGCCCTGTGCAATGCGCGAGCAACCCCTAGCGGAGGAGATGTAGAATCTAAATGGTAGATGTAGAATATCTGTTCTACATGTATAATCTACATTTTAGATGTAGATTTAGTTAACAAATGTAGCAAAAAAATGTTAAATTAAAAATTTTTTTTAATTTTAATTATAAGCTCATAAATTTATATACAGACTGAGTACGGGTATAAAAGTAGAGTCGCGACTAGAAGCGACTCACGTTCCTTCTCGTTTTACTTTTACTCGTGGCAGCAGCTGATTGATACGATCGTATCTAGCCGATAATGCTAAAGTGGGAAGTTTTCGCGCTACCTAACACTATTTTTGGATCAGCTGCTCGGTTCGCCCGAGAAAAGACGCTTTAAAGTGCGCGTGGAAAGTTTTGTTTTTGTGGTCCCAATACAATTGAAAAAGAGAACGGGATGTATCGGCACTGGGTGCACCCTCTGTCCCCTCGCCCCTGGCTGGAGCACGTCCGCGACCTGGCAGATTGCTCTGTAGGATCTACCTTTCGCTCGTAGGACAGGCTTGGTACGTACCCTTTCCAATTGGACTATACCAGATCAATTTCTTATGTTTTTTAGGGAAGGTCTCAGGCTGTATTAATCGCAATCGCTGGAGACACTCTGGAAACACGTCCGTACACTTTCAACTTTGCTCAACTAGGTATGACAGCGCCTAATTGTGAAATACACGACCTTTTCAACAAAGAACTGGAACGTGAACAACAGTATGATCATGCCGAGCTTAATGGGTTTGTGCAAAACAATGAGCCACACTTCGCATTGGCATTGGGTTCGTCTATCATCGCTGCCATATTATTGGATGGTGGTCGCAAGGCGCACTTTGCCCTTAAGTTGTCCTTAAACATGCAGGCTGACGATAATCCATGCAACATTTCAAAAAGATCTGCAATGGAGAGAGTGCTGCAGCAATGCTCTCTTATTGTATGGGATGAGTGTACTATGGCAAACAAGAAGTCACTGGAAGCACTTAATCGTACGTTGAAAGATATTCGTAGAGATAATCGATTGTTTGGTGGTGCATTGATATTTTTAGCAGGTGATTTCAGACACACATTGCCTGTAGTCAAACTAGGAACTGCTACTGATGAAATTATGCGTGATTAAAAACATCTAATTTGTGGCCCTCTATGAAAAAACTTAGATTGACTAAAAATGTACGTGTTCAATTGCAAAACGATGCTTCAGCAGATGTTTTTTCCAGACAACTGCTAGACATTGGTAATGGCAAACTTCCCGTCGACAATTCTGCCCTCATAACGCTTCAAAATAATTTTTGCTCTTTTGTGTCATCGAAAGAAAACTTGATTCAGAGTGTGTTTCCAAATATTGTACAAAATTATAGAAACCATGACTGGAAACAAATAAAGATGTCAATGAGAAAAATCTATTTTGAATTCCATCCAAGGAGAAATGGTTGCTTATAGGTCGATTGATACAATTATCAATCAAGACGATGTTGTAAATTATCCAGTAGAATTTCTAAATTCATTGGATTTACCTGTATTGCCGCCATACTATTTACAAGTAAAAGTTGAAGCCACCATAATCATGCTGCGGAATCTTAATCCACCAAGATTTTGCAATGGTACAAAACTTGCTGTGAAAAAAGTTATGACTAATTTACTTGAAGCAACTATTTTGACTGGAAAATTTTGTGGTGAACACGTATTAATTCCTAAAATTCCGATGATTCCGACTGACATGCCATTTGATTTCAAATACGACTACGATTTCCGATTCGTCTTGCTATTTCTATAAATATTAATAAATCACAAGGACAGTCGTTGCAAATTTTTGGTTTAAATTTTGAGCATCCGATATTTTCACTTGGTCAACTGTATGTAGCGTGCTCACGAGTTGGCAAACCTTCGGCATTAATTATTCATTGTACCGACGGCAAAACAAAGAATATTGCTTATCACAAAGCATTGCAATAAAAACGAGAAGGAACGTGTGAGTCGCTTCTAGTCGCGACTCTACTTTTATACCCGGACTCAGTCAGTATATAAATTTGTGAGAATTTAAAAATAATTTACATTTTACATTTGCTACATAGCAGGACTAGCAGGACTAGCAGAGATGGAAGGGGAAGAAGACGAGGTGGGCTACATCATGAGTCAGCTTAAAGGGGCATGCGAAGCTAGCATGGAGCGCAGCAAACCATTTAAGGGGCATAACCACTCCGTAGAGGAGGCTCGCCATAAATGCGGAGCAGAAAACTTCAAAGTCCTCAGAGAGGCATACACCCAAAGAAGGAAGAATCTGAAGAGGGAGATAAGAGCAAGTAAAAAGCGATGCTTCCTAGAGCTCTGTGACGAAGGGGAAAATAATCTCTGCGGCAAGGCCTACAAAGTGGTCATGAAGAAGACAGGCGGATTCAAAAACCCGGCGCTAACAGATAGTGGAAGACTAGATTTGATCGTCAGGCACCAGCACAGGACAGAGATATAAACAGGACTGCCGGTACGGACCACCGAGTGCCGCCGGTGACAACACAAGAGGTGCTCAAAATATCGCAGAGAGTGTCAAATAGCAAAGTACCAGGACTTGACGGCATTCCAAATCGGGCTCTCAAACTGGCCATAAGCAGGTTCCCAGACACTTTTGCGCAGGCATACACTAGATGTCTCACAGAAGGCTGCTTCCCTGTAAGATGGAAACAGTAAAAGCTGGTGCTGATCCCAAAACCAGGGAAAGACACAGAGGATCCTTCGGCATACCGGCCCATCTGCCTCCTAGACAGTGCAGGCAAGGTGCTGGAGAGCATTATCAGTGGAAGGCTTAATACAGCAATAGAGGCCTCTGGGGGACTTTCCGACAGCCAATTCAGCATCTTGGAGCAGGAAACTTTCCTCCCTTCTAGCCTTTACACACTGGCGACCATCCACCATCCCCCATCCATTTCTGGGATGGGCCGTAAGGTTTTTCCGTTCCGAAAATTTCTCCGTTATTCCACCATCCATCTGTGATGTTCCTAATTCGCACGTTTCCATGCGGTATTTTTCGATAATTGTCACATGCAACCATATATAATAGACATTCACAACGAAAAATCGGAATTCACTACGAAAATGTAAACAATGACAGACAGGGAAATGGAAAAAAAAACAACAACAAAACATCTGATGTCAAAATATTCTCAGGCACAAAAACTCAGATGTGAGATAGTTTGTGGACTATTCTCTGGGAATTTGTTTATGAGGAGTGTTTTGCAAAACTCATGCAGGAAATTGCACACGCTGTTGGCTAACAGCCCTTCGACTATTCTGTACTCAGAAAAACAGCCCAAAGCTATGGTGATATAAAATTTTCATTAAACAGCATCTTTGTTTTCGGCTACATCTTTCTCCCAAAATGTCCCGAACCGCTTCTAAAAAGTCCTATCATATATATTTGTATATAAAACATTGATTGGATTTTGTAGAAGCAGTCACAAATGACCACGCTTCAGTTTTTCGAAACAAATATCCATTCTAATATCTCCTCCTCGTCCACATCCTCATCATCTTCTGTCTGGACGTTGATATGCAATGACTGCACCATAAAGTGGCCCATGCGACACCAAGCCGAAGCCTGTTACGTGCGGAACCCAGGCTAGAATCGCAGCCCCTCCTCTCGCCCAACCGACCGGGGGCGCTGCCGCATGACGCGCGACGCGTGTTACCGAACCGATCGCTAACATGCAGGAAAGATAGAGGTTAGACTAATATTCGAGGAAAATTAGAGCTAAACACAACTCAAGAGCTAAACATGCAACGATAGCTAAGAAATAGCACTAATTACGGGAAAGGTATGTTAATATTAGTGATTTAAGAAGAGGAAGGGAATTAGTGGCGGATATTATAAGGTAGAGAGAATTATAGTCCGAGCATAAGACCCTAAACGGTTCATGCAAGGAATAATTTGATCTACAAAGTGGAAGGAACAAAGGGGTAAAGTTTCTAGTAGATCTAACAGGAATCGTAAAGTTTATGCGACACAACAAGTCAGGGCTATCTACGTCACCCTTGATCAGGTTGTGCATAAAAATCACACCAAGCATTTTTCTACGACTAACTAAGGTTGGAAGGTTTATTAAAAGCAGTCTACGAGGGTAAGATGGCAGTCCCAAGTAAAGATGGCAGTAAAAAGTTTTTCTGGACTGATTCTATACGGTCCTGGTGTACTTTGTACTGGGGGCACCATACACAAGAGCCGTACTCAAAAATCGGACGAACAAGCGAGGTATAGAGAGTCTTCGTTATGTAGGGATCGTCAAACTCCTTTGACCACCTTTTATAAAACCAAGCATGCCCATGGCCTTATTTACCATAGTGGAAATGTGTTCAGAAAACTTTAACTTGGGGTCTAGTTTAACACCAAGATCATCAACCAATGTAATTCTCGCAAGAGAACCACCGCAGAGGGTGTAAGGAGCCAACATGGGGCTGGACCGATGAAATGTCATAGCTTTGCATTTCGAGGCATTTAGGTGTAACATATTTGCACAACACCATGACTGAAAGTTATTGAGATCGGATTGCAAGCGAGAGTGAAATGAAATGTCCTTGTACTGGACACAGAGCTTAACATCATCCGCATACATGAGTACTCGAGAATTTGTTAATACTGAAGGCAAGTCATTAATACAGAGTGTGAAAAGTAGGGGGCCTAGATGGCTGCCCTGTGGTACTCCAGAAGTAACCTTAACAGGTGAAGAGAATGAGTTTTTGAAGAGGACTCTTTGAGACCTAGAAAGAAGATAGCTAGAAATCCATCTCAAAAGATTAGGTGGAAACCCTAAAAGGTCAAGTTTTTGTGCTAGAAGGGAGTGGTTTACAGAGTGGAATGCTTTACTGAAATCAGTGTAGATAACATTCATCTGAAAGTTACCTTGGAAGCCTTTAATGATAAAAGAGGTAAACTCTAATAAATTTGTGGTTGTTGATCGTCGCTGTATAAATCCGTGCTGAGATGGAGATATAAGTGATTTGCAGAGATGTTGAAAGTGCGGAGTTAAAATTTTTTCAAACATTTTAGGAATAGCGGATAACTTAGATATACCTCTATAATTATTAGCATCAGACTTGCTACCTTTCTTATGGAGAGAAATAATAAAAGATTCCTTCCAGATCGGGGGGAAGCATGAAGAATTAATGGATAGGGTGAAAAGTTTCAGAAGGGGTCCACACAGAGCGTCGGCACAGTACCTGAGTACACAGCCGGGAACTCCGTCAGGACCTGGTGAAAACACCGGCTTAACTAGTCGAAGATCATGAAGCAGTGAACTTTCATTTAACAAGGGGCTGAAAATGCCATTCGACATTGGTAAACTGTATGGATACGGCTGACCAGAGTATCTGTCATGGGAATAGGTTGTTTGGAAAAACTGGGCAAAAAGATCGGCGATTGCCTGATCATTGTTTGCCGTCATATTTAGAAATGATAGCGAGGATGGATGTGCGGACGTTCTACGCTTACTATTTACGAAGCTGTAAAACTGTTTAGGGTCCTGTGAAAAGCGTATCCTGCATCGAGATAGGTAATTTTTATAGCATTGAGCATTAAGAACGGAGAAATTTGACCGAGCTAATACATAGCGAGAGAGAGAAGTCGGAGAACCAACTTCTTGAAATTTTTTATATAGTCTTGATTTTAAGTTTTTTAGACTGGATAACTCTTTGGTAAACCAAGGAGGCTTCCCATATCTAACCGGACAAGAAAGTGGGACACAAGAATCCAAAAGTGTGTCGAGTACATTGTAAAATATGTTTGTGCCTTTCGTATCGTCAGTTCACAAGTACAGAGCGGACCAATCAAAATCCCTGTTGAGGTTATTAAGCTTCGTAAACTCGGCTTTACGAAAACAACGGACACGTTCAGCCTACCCGTTCGATCCAAAACAGTAGGCCCAATATCGACCGACATTTCGAATATGGTAGTATGGTAGGAGTTTTCAGGTATAGTGAGCGGAAGGGCTCGGGTTAGCAACGCTATGGTCGGATCCGAGACAAAGCACAGATCAAGCAATCGACCCAAGGAATTGTGTACATGGTTGACTTGAGACAGGGATAGGTCCAACAAGCCGACGATAAAGTCATGTCGTGACATGGGCACAAGGTTATTAGACTCGTTAACCGAAGACCAAACAGTACCTGGCAAATTGAAATCGCCAAGATCTATCATATGGTCTTTATCTGATAGCGAGGAAGAAACAGTTTTTAAAGCGGACAAGTGATGCTGGTATATTAAGATATCCGAGGAAGGTGGAATATACGAGCAAGTAATGAAAATGGTAAAGCCTGGGAGAATCAGTTTTACGCACAGGAATTCCAGGTCTTGTTGAGCCTGGACTATGAAATGTTCCGACGTAAAGACTGAGTCCACTGCAATGAGGACCCCACCACCACGTCGAGACGAACGGTCATTTCTAAAGATTGTGTACCGACCTGCCAAAACTTCGGAACTAAGGATGTCCGGCTTTAGCCAGGTCTCGGTAAACACAATAACGTGGGACGAAAATGCGAGACTCTCAAGAAAAAAAAGCTGAGCTTACTACGCAAGCCTCTAGCATTCTGGTAGGTAACTAAAAGAGAGGAAGTTAGTTTTTTGGATGGGTAGAAGTAGAAGTAGAGCGGGAAGATGAGGGTGGAGAAAGAGATGGCGCACTGGTCTGAATACTTGGAAGAGTTATGGGGGGCCTATTCTTCTTCTTAGCCTTGTATTCTTTCACCACCAAATGCTCCGGCCAAAATTTGACAGAGCAAATGGTGGCGAAATGAGTCGAGGGGACGCTTATTTTGAAGGAACTTCTCCACCTTTAAGCCATCGGCTTTTATTTTGCTTTGAATAAAAGCAGTTACATCGTTAGATGTAAGGTCAGGGGCAAGCCGTGATACAAAAATTTTCCGCTTTGGTGGGACTCCCACCAGCGGTTTTGAAACCACAGGTCTGGGACCTGTGATGGCAATATCCGGTGGTCCGGGACGTCTATTAGCTGGTGGGAGCGAGACTGATGGGATAGTTATGGAGTTGGGTTCGGACTCGACAGACACGGACGCTACAGACATATCTATCTGCATACTCTCCGAAGTGATGCATTCGGGTCCCGAATCTGCTTCACCAGCAGCGATCGTTTCCCTTGGAGTGAGAAACGTGATCAGCTGCTGCACTGACGGAGTGGTCGGAGTTAGTTTTTCGGATGCCGGCGGACGAGAGGCAGTCGGCACTTGCAAGTCCCGCGGAGTGGACTTCTTGCGCCTCGGAGACTCAGCCAGCAGCTGCAAACTGCTGAACTGAGTGTCCATGGCCAAGAGCCGATCGTATTGCTTTTTAAAGACCACGATCAGCTCTTTGAAGCCACTCCGCGTCTGCCTCATGAACGATCGCATGTCGTTTTCCACAGCACGGCATTCCTCACAACTATAGTGCAGGCCATTGTTTTGGGAAATGGCATCTCCTTCACGGCCCGTGATCCCTACACATTTTGCGTGCACTACGCTTTCGCAAAGCCAGCAAGGGATATTGGGCTGGTCATGGGTAATCTGCTTCTTGCAGGTTTTTTTGGCACAGACAACAGAAAAATCCATGTTAATCCATGTGCAGCAACATGATTAGTTTGGTCAAGAATATGCTTTGCTGTTGAATCACATTTACAAACATTGCAATATTATTAATATTCATTTTAATTAAAGACGTAAACAAATTTTCGCACGCAATTATGAGCATCAGGTGTTTCTCATGGATGGGGGATGGTGGATGGTCGCAGTGTGAATCGGAGTTTCACATATTTCAAAAATTCCCACCGTTCCTCCGGGCTCAGTGTGCAGAGGGTATTAGGAAACTTGGCATCCCAGGTTACCTGCAAGCAGTGGTCAGCGATTACCTGGATGATAGATGGCTCCACTACGATACCGACGATGGCCCACGTACATATGCCATAACGGGAGGGGTCCCACAAGGATCCGTACTGGGACCCTTACTGTGGAACACCATGTATGATGGAATCTTGCGCCTGGACTTCCAAGACGGAGTAGAGATTGTGGGCTTTGCTGATGACGTCGCTGTCACGGTCGTCAAGAAGACAATGGAGGAAACGCAAAGGGCGATGAACGAGGCCATCAGAACCATAGGTGATTGGCTAAACCTTGCAGGACTTGAACTGGCCGAACACAAAACGGAAGCAGTCCTAATCAGCAGCAGGAAACAGGTTGAGACGGCGAGGATAACGGTAGAAGCCTGCATCACCTCAAAAAAAGCCATCAGGAACCTAGGAGTCATGCGGGACTCCCGACTTTCATTCAGAGAGCACCTACAGGAGACACACCGGAAGGCACACGGCGTCATTATGGACATATCCCGCATGATGCTGAACGAGACTCCTCTTCAATGTAGCAAAGTCGACAATATTATACGCCGCACCGATATGGGCTCAGGCAACGAGCACAAAAAGCTACGTAAAAAGAATAGAGTCCAACTTTAGACTTGGAGCCCTGAGGATCAGTGCGGCTTTTCGCGGAGTCTCCACAGATGCTATTTTGGTGATAAGCGGCATACCACCCGTCGAACTGGCAGCGGCTAATCCCCGACATAAAGGCGTGGATAGATCGGCGGCATGAGGAACTTACGTTCGCACTGACGCAGGTTCTGAGCGGAAATGGGTGTTTTAAGGCATACCTACATCGCTTTGGCCACGAGGAAGACGAGCTATGCACAAGCTGCGGTGTGAAAGAAAACGCGGAGCATGCCATGACCACATGCGTCAGATTTTTGGAAGCCCGCGGACGAGCAGAGGGCATTCTAGGGGTGCACATCACAGCAGAAAGCATGGTACCAGCTGTGCTGGAAAGCCAACAAAATTGGACGGCGATCTGCAGCATTGCGATGGAGATCACGACAGAACTAAGACGTCTGGAACGGATCAGAAACGAGCGGCCGTAACAGGCTAGCCAGCCTTGTGAAGCAATTCTTCACGGCAGTCCCGCAAGTCTGCTCTATGTATACATAATAGTTATATCTTTATTCTCTAATTTATACTCTTAAAGTTATATGTATATATCCTTTGGTTACTATTATGAATAAAAAATAAATTAAAAAAATACCTAGTTGAGCTAATGCTTTGGTTGCCACCATCAAGCAAAGGTATTCAATAGCGATCAATGCTTCGATGTACATTTCGAGCTTAGAGTTGTTGCTGGTGGTTGCGCAGCTCTTCACATTGCATTTCCGGGTGTGAAAAAAACGCGTTGACGTTTTCAATATGAACAGCTAAATGAACTACAGGTGGATGCCTATCATGGATCGGGAATGATAGCACTACACGACAAAATCTAACTTTTTTTTCCTCAAGGATCCAAACTGATTTTTTCTGATAGATATGGGGCTTTAAAATTTTTTAAAGAAATAAGGTTTTTTTTCCATTGCAGAACTTTTTTTTAAAAATTTTGTAAATCTGTTATTTTTTTTAAAACCACTTTTCAGAGGAAGCCCTTTTCTTTTTTTTACATACTTCAAGTATCTTACTTCTGGTTGTGAAGAACTTTTCTATTCTGGAAAGATAATTTCAAAAGCTAAAAGTAAAGCCCAACCACTTTGTGACTTCAGCTTACCGTCTGGGAATAAAGCATTCAAATGCAAAAATTATATTTTTTTGCAGTATTTTTTTAGGAAATTTTGATTTTAAAAACTCTGGAAAAGTCGAATAAAAAATATTTCTTGGCAACCCGTTTTGGTTTTAGATAGACGCATTAGTTGGGCGTCGCACAGTGGGGCCTTGGGCCATTTCAGCTTGCTAAATTAATAACTTCCGAACGAATCAAGATATCTTCATGAAATAAATTGCGCTTCAAAGAAAAAACTTTCAGAATTTAGTCTGCAAAAGAACATGGTGCTACAATATCTAGAAGCTTTACAATAAATATCCAAAGTTGAACTTTGTTACCAGTGCATGTTTTCCTATGCAAAATGATAAATTCCAAGTTTTTCGGATCGATAAAGAATTTTTAATGGCCTATTACACTATTAAAAGTTATTTTACATTTAATTTTTAACTTAAACAGAATTTATAAAAAAAGGAAAACAAAAATTTTGTTTATTGTCTTATTTTTGGTTTACTATAAAACATGCATCTATTTCCGATGGATCGTTATGAATATCCAATATTCTTAACATTTCTGAAGAATAAATACTTTCTAAGTCTTTTTTGGATTTCACATGTCTAATAGATGAAATAAATGGATCTGAAGAGGCTGCCAACATGTTGAAAAGATCCTGGTTTTGCCTTGTTCGTGATATTTTACAAGTATTCATGTACCTGAATTTCTTGTAATCCTTGTTTCTCGTTTCCTGGGCCTCCTCTGACATCTCTCCTATTGGAAGGCTCTGATGTTCTATTAAAATTTGACCGTGTGCCAAAATTGTATGAAGCGTTGGAGTAAGCTTCTTTTCTGGATACTTTTCAAATAACAACTCTGCAGTCTTCGAGGCATATTCGCCAAATTTGCGGGTGTTAATTTTGTCCTTGCAGTTTAAAATATTCAAAATTACAGCCAATCTTTGGATAATGCCTTCATCCACTCCAGTTATTTTTGCTGTAATTTCGTGTTCCTTAAAGAATTTCCGGGATGAGTTTCCATCGTTTGTGTTCCCGTATCCATATTTGGGGCAGTCGACCCTCAGTCCAAGTTTCGAAAATAATTCGTCTTGAATCATTTTTTGTGGACGTGGAGGTGCATCATCTAGCATCTGCTTTCCAACTAACAGGGTTTCGTTTTTGCTATTAAACAATATTACGATGTGAGATCTTCCATTTAGCGTCAATTCTAGCATATACAAGATTAATATTATGTATTATACTTGTATGCTTCTCTGGGTTGTCCGATTCTACATTTAATTCAACGAGAACAGCTTCCTTAAATTCGTTGAAGTTGTTTGAAGTTCTAAATATCTCAAACAATTGTATATTTTCCATCGCCATTTTCACTGTTTATACACAACTTAATGGCTTAGAAGTCAAAATATAACTATGGAGCTGTACAAAAAAGGACTGCAATATATATACATATGCATAAATTTGGATTTTGTATGGGAATTTGAGCTGCGACAGCCCATTTTTTGCCGTTTTTCGTGCGAGGTAGCGTCACTGTTATCGATGTAGAAGCCACAAAACCCAAAATCGCACGTATGGATTTTTGATTTAGGTAAAGAAATATGCAAAGATCCCGTATACAAAATATTTCGGAAAAGCAAAAATGTAGTTTTTTTAAATTCAAGTCAAAGTTGAAAAACAAAGAAAAATTTAGATGGTTTGGAAAGTACGTTTTTCTCTAGAACTGTCTGTGCAACAAAGCAGTTTTTCATTGAATATTGATAAAAATGAATACACCTAGTAAATTATACCAAAAATAAAATGATACCTCACACAGTTCAATTTTTATTCTACCTGAAAGATGCAGTATGTCAATAAAAGTTGAATAAATTGTTGCACGCGGAAATAATTTTCAACTTTGATTGCTCATATCTCCTAAACTAAAAGTCCGATTCTTTTAAAACTTTATTTTTGAAAGCTTTGGAAAATACTCTATCGAATTCGTGTATTGGATTTATCCAAAGCGTTCAAAAAATGCCACCTCTTTTCGGCTGAGGCCCTACTGTGCGTCGTTTAAAGTATTTTTTATTAAAATCTATGCAGAAACGGTGGAGCTACAGTTCGTTAACAAAACCAAAAAAATTAAAAAATGATCAAAAAATACCTTTTTTACGGTTGCGGGTCTAACTTCCGGAATGCGTTTGATTTGTTCCCAATTGGCAGTTGGGCCCGCAACTTTCAAAAAGGTATACTTTTCGACTTTTCATGAGTTTTTTAAGTCGAAATTTCGTGAACAAATACTGCTAAAAATGATCAAATTTGAACTTAAAAGCTTAATATCTTCCAGACGTTAAGCTGCAGCTACAACGTGTCTGGTCTGATTAAAAGCTGCATTTGCCAGCTTTTCAGAACTGCAATGTAACATGCAACCAGAATAAGATACTTAAGTTATGTAAAAAATTAAAGCACTACTTCTGAAAAAAAAAACCAGATTTTAAAAAATTCTTTAAAAAAAACTAAACCATAAGAAAACCATTTCTTTAAAAAATTTAAAATTCCGAAATCTATTAGAAAAAGTCATTTCGGGCCACAGCGAAAATGTCGTGTTGATTAGTTTTATCAATCTCCAAATCTTGATTTTGAACTCTCAAAGTTACTGAATGGCCATTATCTTCAGATGATCGACGCCGATATTCTGGATATCCATCGTTGACCGTCACTGTATCGGAGACCAAATTTTTTGAAAAACGTTTGGACCACATCCCTTCAACCATACAGGGTTAATTCAAATTCAACGCACCACATGGACCGTGAATCATATTTTTGGTGATCACTTCAAACAATTCAGGATCCATTGTCTGATCTGGAATCTTGGCCGAAGTCACATCGTCGATTTGATTCGGCCTTGTTTTTCAATCAGCCATATCAAAATATGCACTTGAAGCAAACCTCGTTTGTGCCATACAATTGAATACATCCAAAATTGAACAGACCCAAATGCACCGTGTTGGACAATTAAAACCATGAGTGATAATATTATCATTGTTCCCACGTGTTGTGCAATACTATAGTTGTTAATGGCATCACGCAAATGAACATACTCTTCGGAACGTAATTTGGCTTGTTTTAACCGAAGAAAATTCAACCGTTTCGATTCAATTTTTGCATACATTTCAACAATATACTGTTGGAAAAGTGCTGTACACCCCAATATGTGGTTGTCTTGATTATGCCGTATCTGCAAATATGCATGCGTAATAATTCATAGCACTAACTTTCTTTGTTCCTTCTCGACCTACAATTTAATTAAATTTAATTTAATTTCAATTAAAACGAGAAGGAACGTGAGTCGCTTCTAGTCGCGACCCTACTTTTATACCCGTACTCAGTCTGTATATAAATTTATAAGCTTATGATTGAAATTAAAAAAAAAATTTTAATTTTTACATTTTACTTTCTTTTGCTACATCTGTTAACTACGTCTACATCTTAAATGTAGATTATACATGTAGAACCAATATTCTACATCTACCATTTAGATTCTACATCTCCTCCGCTAGGGTTGCTCGCGCTTTGCACAGGGCAGAGTGTGTGCGAGCGAGAAAGAGAATAAGTAGCGTCAGCATCGCCAGAGGAGGTGGGGGAAGCATCTGAAAATTAATTTCTTTGTTCTGGCTATAATAATGATCCGATCTGATTCAGATTCGGCAATCTGATAGATATGGTCATTCTCTACGATACACAGTGCACTATGGGTAAAAAGGCCGTTTTTGGTGCATAAACTCTAGTTTATAAGATATTGACCTAAAATTTTTGTTGGTGTATTATAAAAAGTTAAACAAAATTTTGGTTTTTGTTTTTTTTTTTAATTTATACAAATTTTTAAAATAATTTTTTAATTAAATAATTGTCAAAAATTTTAATTTTTATTGCATTACAATACGTGCTTATACAATGCTTAACAAAAATAAAATTTACTTCAGTTATATAGTTGAACATAGTTGAACGCTGAACAAAAATTGCGTTATATTTTTGTAAAATATGTTGCTAGATAAACGAATATTTTGTGAAAAGGAGCAAAAAGGAGCAAAAATGGTTAATTGTATGATAACAAGGACACTTTTGTCGGTAACTTCTCGTTCTTACTCTTTTGCTAGACTGTGCTAAGTGATAAGTTATACTCTACAAAACACAAACACAATTGTTAGTTCAAGTCTATAAAGATGCACATAAAAACAGTTCACAGTTGGACAATAAGACACATTAATGAAAACATATACATTAATTTACATTAATAAATACCTTCGTAAGGAATTTCCATATTCAGAATTATGAAATTTATTTTGTGCAAAACAAAACAATTCCGCAAAGTCTGCAAATTTTTAGCGCCAATTTACCCACACTGTAAAATATCTCAAACAGCTAACTTTGTTGCTGTGGCAACACTACAGGGTGGACATCTAAAAATTTTAGAAGGCGGTTTTTTGCCAATGAGGATATCTAGATTCTACTAATATGGGTCATTCCTAAAAATTAATTTAAACGAGAAGGAACGTGAGTCGCTTCTAGTCGCGACTCTACTTTTATACCCGTACTCAGACAGTATATAAATTTGTGAACTTATGATTGAAATTTAAAAAAAATTTGTAATTTTACATTTTACATTTTTTTGCTACATTTGTTAACTACATCTAAAATGTAGATTATACATGTAGAACAGATATTCTACATCTACCATTTAGGTTTTACATCTCCTCCGCTAAGGGTTGCTCGCGCATTGCACAGCGCAGAGTGTGTGCGAGCGAGACAGAGAATGAATAGCGTCAGCAGCGCCAGAGGAGGTGGGGGAAGTAACTGACAAATAATTTCGTCATTCTGGCTATAATAATAATTTGAACTGACTTAGATTTGGCACTCTGGAAGATATACTCATTATCTACGATACTGCGTTTTTAGTTTTATCGTATCTTTAAAATTGTGGATGCCACAGATTTTCGTTCTTTGTGAAGGCGGAGGGGGCGTGGCACAATTTGGAAAGAAACTTGATTCAGTGTGATATCACATGAGTCTGGAAACAAAATTTGGTTGCTCTAGCTTTTATAGTCTCTGAGAACGAGGCGTCAAACAAGACGGACAGACGGACAGACGGACGGACGGACAGACGGACGGACAGACATGGCTCTATCGACTCGGGTATTGATGCTGATCAAGAATTATATACTTTATGGGGTCGGAAAAATGTCCTTCTCTGCGTTACACACATCCACTTTTACCACAAATACAGTATACCCCTTAACTCTTTTTGAGTACGGGTATAAAAATAAATAGGTTTATGCATCAAAATCGGGATTTTTCCCACACTGCAGTGGTCGATTCTGCCAATCTGGCAGGCAATAATTAATAACTCAAAAAATATAAGAATAATATTTTTTGAATAATTTTGTATTTTGGAATATAAATCAGCGGAGTATTGATAAATATTTTTAGTTTATATTTTTTAATATAAAAGTTTTTAAAAATTAATTTTTAAAAAATATTAATTTTTGTAGTTCAACATATTTTATAATGTTTTTAAACACTATTTATTTTCAGAAAAAAATAGGTCGAGGTCAATATTACAAAATTTGTTGTGTTTTTTTTTTAGTATTAAAGTTTTCTGCGTTACACTTCACTTATTGGCAAATTTATAGGTAATTTTACTAAATATTTTGTTTATTCGCTAACAATCTTTTTCTGTGAGTTTGTTTTTATCAATTAATTGAGTAAAAACATGGATTCAAATCGCATTAACTTTTTTCCTGCCACAGTTTCCATGCGGCATATGGCAAAATGCGCGTTTTTCGACACTGCCATTTGTCCTACAAAATCAAATAAATGAACGTGTAGCAGGTAGTCGCAATTTATTTTAACACAGAAGATTTAAAAAAGACTGGTTTCACAAATAAAAAAAATTAAAGGCGGATACGGACGGATGTCAAAAGATCTATTCCATGCAAGTCTCGGGTATGTTAATAATGGCACACTAAAAGAAATGTGTAGTTCTACAACGATTTACCAATAACGCATATAAGCACAGGACACACACATATATTTATACCAGTACTCAAAAAGAGTTAAGGGGTATACTGTATTTGTGTTAAAAGTGGATGTGTGTAACGCAGAGAAGGAAAATTTTCCGACCCCATAAAGTATATATATTCTTGATCAGTATCAATAGCCGAGTCGATAGAGCCATGTCTGTCTGTCCGTCCGTCTTGTTTGACGCCTCGTTCTCAGAGACTATAAAAGCTAGAGTAACCAAATTTTGTTTCCAGACTCATGTGATATCACACTGAATCAAGTTTCTTTCCAAATTGTGCCACGCCCCCTCCGCCTTCACAAAGGACGAAAATCTGTGGCAGCCACAATTTTGAAGATACGATAAAACTAAAAACGCAGTATCGTAAGGAATGACCATATCTACCAGATTGCCAAATCTGGTACAGATCAGATCATTATTATGGCCAAAATGGAGAAATTAATTTTCAGTTTCTTCCCCCACCTCCTCTGGCGCTGCTGACGCTATTCATTCTCTGTCTCGCTCGCACACACTCTGCCCTGTGCAATGCGCGACCAACCCCTAGCGGAGGAGATGTAGAATCTAAATGGTAGATGTAGAATATTTGTTCTAGATGTATTATCTACATTTTACATGTAGATGTAGTTAACAAATGTAGCAAAAAAATGTAATATGTAAAATTTAAATTTTTTTTTTAATTTTAATCATAAGCTCACAAATTTATATACTGACTGAGTACGGGTATAAAGTAGAGTCGCGTCCAGAAGCGACTCACGTTCCTTCTCGTTTTTATTGAAAACATGCCATCTATGACCAACATAAACAGTTTTTTAAATAAAACTCTCAAAACATTAATTTTTACTCAGCTTTACCAAAAGCCAAAAAAGGCGGTAAAATTTAGTTCGGTATCGACAGAAATTTTCCCTGCGATTTAACCGCTTACAGCGGCTTGAATATCGATGTGAAAAATATATAAATATTGCAATAAATATCAAAGGGATGTTTAATTTTCAAAAAGTTAAATAAATTAACAAGATTCAACATTTAAATTTTTCATTTATTGCCTGCCAGATTGGCTGAATCGACCACTGTGCGATACTGCGTTTTTTGTATCTTCAAAATTGTGGCTGCCACAGATTTTCCTTTGTGAAGGCGGAAGGGGGCGGGGCGAAATTTTGAAATTCACTTGTAACAGTGTGATATCAAATGATTATGGAAACAAAATTTCGTTGCTCTAGCTTTAATAGTCTCTGAGAACGAGGCGCTCATCAAGACGGACAGACGGACAGACAGACAGACAGACAGACAGACAGAGACTCGGCTATTGATGCTGATCAAGAATATATATACTTTATGGGGTCGAAAATTTTCCTTCTCTGCGTTACACACATCCACTTTTACCACAAATACAGTATACCCCTTAACTCTTTTTGAGTACGGGTATAATAAAAATCAATCATAAATTATTCATCAATTTACCGTTTACTGAATTTATCATTTTAATGTTGAAATTATAGCCATCTTGCCCGCTCCAAACCAATATGGTTTATTGTAGTGCATCATAACAGCTATGCGTCTCGGATTCTACGATTTCTAAGATGAAGCCAATATCACGATTATTAAATTGCTCACCAACTATGACTTTTGCCACTTCGTCAACTGTTTGTGCATTAAAACGCCTTGAATGTTCGCCAACCGGTGTTTTATCAGCTCGAATAACAATTTTATGATCGTCAGATGGCATTCGATCAAGCGACGTTTTGAATAACAGAACCAATTCGTTGTGCTCATGGAACATATCTTGCAAATCGAAAATAATTTTTCTGCGCGTGTTGGTAGTAATGGCACACCGACGATCAGCTTCGTCTTCCGCGTTCCCGATAAAATATAATTGCAAAAATTGGTGGTCTGCGTTGTCGAAAGGTAAGATAGAGCCAGCTCGATGGTATATTTGATCTTGAATCTTAATAAAATAAGAATGAGAACAAAAGCTAAATTTGCATAAACAAAACTATTTAATTACCTTGAACGTTGGCATGAAGTTGTCTTTTATGATATTTGTGGCGCCAAAAGATGTCATTTGAAAACTCGAATTATACTTTCGTATATTGTTGAAAAAATGATTTGACTCAGGTGTCAATCCATTAGGTAATGTGCTCAAAGGTTGTGGTGGGCTCCCCAATTCAGACAATTTCACTTTACCACTCGCACAGAAAATCCCATCTGCTTCACATTTTAATTTATATGCCTGACAATGGCGCAACAGTCGTTCATTGGACCAATTATAATTTGCATATGAGAAGCGTAATCGGTGACACTATTGTACGCGAACGCAAAACTTTGTAGATTTTGTATATCACGACGTTCATTTGCAGTTGTTGTTGCATCATTGTTCCGTTGATTTGAACGTGACCTTGCTGTGCGTAGACGATTATTTTCATTGCGATGTGTAATGGCTTGGCTACTTTCACGGCTCCGGTCAAAATAGAAACGAAATGTTTAACTTTCATTAGGATGAACCACTAACCATACAGATTAGAGTTCTGCATGAACAGGCAAACGAATCGATTCGCAGTGATTCGGGATTCGCTTCGTCCGATCCAATTGAATCAGTGATTCGGTTTTCTCAGTGATTCGAATCATACGCCCAAAATGGATCGAACGGATCATGATTCATAATTTTTACTGTCTGATCCGAACAGTTCAGTTTTTTCTCTCTTTTACTCTCCACTTGATTTTCAGGTAGAGAGAACGAGAAAGCAATACACAAATTGGTCGGTTTTTTTGCCTTGCCCTCGGGGTGGAAATCTGTAGTTGTGTGTGTGCCTGTGTGTGTACGTCAACGCTTTGACGTACACATATACATACTGTACATGTGTACGCATACAAAGGAAGATTCTTCGTAGTATGTTTTGAATCAGTTTTTGAATCATGCGACGAATCTTTCTGATATTGATTCTCAGTGCTCTGATCCGGTTTTTTAGTGATTCGGGTGATTCGAATCTGATTCGATCGTAATGATCAAACGCATTGAAGGGGCATGAGTATACTGCGATTTTTTGAATCATGTGGATTCGTGCAGGGCTCTAATAAAGATGTGCCAGTTCATACAACGAATGTGTTACAGAAAAATTTGCAGATCCAGGTCCCCCGCTCTCAGGGCCTGTGCTCTCAGGGGACCTGAGAGAGTAAGACTATGCTCTCAGGGGACCTGAGAGAGTAAGAGAGAGCACGGCCATGGTGCAACATGCCAGTCGTTTGTCAAACGGCGTCGAAAGAGGTTGTGTAGCGCACGATTTTTTTCTGTCTTTTCTGTCTTCTTTTTCCTCACAAAAAAAAATCTTTCTATTACTATTAATATTTTTGTTAAATTTTTTTTTTATTTTCTTAAACATTTTTCTGAATTACGAATTAATTATCAGTATTTGTTCTTCATTATTTCGATTTATTATTATTTATATTTATTTATTAGCGAAAAAATGTTCTCGCCTGTCAGCGGAGAAGTAAAACACTTGCTATCTCTTTCTAGCGCATGTTTGTCCCTGAGTGGCGAGATATTAGGGTTGAAAATATTTATGGTCCATTTTGCAGCTATTTTCCTCTCCAGGTCCTATGGTCTTTGGCTCGGGGACGGGGACCGGGGCAATTCGGCATGTATGTGTGTGTGTACACAGACACGACAAAATTTTGCAAT
Source organism: Drosophila subsilvestris (assembly GCA_035043285.1). NCBI lineage: Eukaryota > Metazoa > Arthropoda > Insecta > Diptera > Drosophilidae > Drosophila > Drosophila subsilvestris. The sequence continues at coordinate 125,556 of JAWNNB010001647.1, forward strand.
GTTTACGTTTCGAAAACTCGCCCTGCAGTACCAGTCGTCGACTAGTAAGCGATGCCAATGTAATGCAGCTCGCTTACGTCATCGACGACCTCCCATACGATGGACTGTTTACTTTAACCAAGGGATGTCCTAGGAATATAAGCGATGACATAGTAAGCGAGAAATAGCCGAAAGTAAGACCTTAATAAGTGATCAATTTCCCTTAAAAAGTAAGGCCTTAATAAGTGACGAATTTCCCTCAAAAAGTAAGGCCTTAATAGGCGATGAATTTCCCTTAATAAGTAAGGCCTTAATAAGCGCTGACTTTTCCTAAAAAGTAAGGTCTTAATAAGCGATAATTTTTCCTAAAAATTAAGGCCTTCATAAGTGATGTATTTCACTAGAAACTGTCGCTATTTTGAGGAAAAGCATGGGTAAATTTTGTATGAAAATATTCAATTTCTTTTTATTTATTGTTGTATTATTATAAACTAGTTTTACAATTTTGTTCTATGTGTTCTTTTTTGCCACAGAACCTCCTTTTTAAGTGTTGTTGATGTTTTCATGTTCGTGAGGCCACTGAAATAAGATGTATGTATCTGCTCGACTCGAGCAATTGCAAAACACTGATAATTTCGCAATTTCCCAGTTTATTCATTTTTTACAACGCTCAATAGACGTATTTTTATTTAAATGAAACACTGCACTTACCTGATAATAATTTTGCCCAAAATAACAAAACCTGCGTCTCACTTTTTACCGCACAATTCTAACAACTTTGTCGACGCCGACGGAAAACCCGAATTCTGCTACAACGTGCTGTAACAGAAACAAAAGAAAGAAATTGGGAAATTAAAAGGTACCGACGCGTCGTTCGCGACGTCGACTTCATATTCTGCTCGGCTGCCGCAGAGCAAAACGGCTGAATGACGCGTAGTTGACTTTTGTCATCGCTCACTTCTGGTTAGGGTTGTCAAATATTTGAAAAATATCATATCAGTGATATATTCTTTTTTAAAAAAATATCAAAACGATATGAAATATATCACCAAAAAAATATCGATATATTCGATATTTTTGATATTTTTTTTGTTTTTTAACATAACAGCAATCCTGAAATTGAATTCCCATACAGAAAAGACAACAATTTTTCATATCCCATATCTTATTTATATTTCTTCGTTTTCATATACATAGGTATTAAATTCTAATAAACTAAAACATATTCAAGGAAGCATCCAAGGAGCTGGTCTACATACAGATACATATAACTCAATAAAAAAACTAAGCTTTCGCGCGAATTCTTCGACCGGGGCACATACACCTAGACTCAAACACACACACAACGATACATTTGTGTAAGTGTTTGTGGTTATTTTGGTTAAAAACACAGGCTTGTTAAAAGTATGAAAACCTGCTACATCACATTTCTCTCACGCTCGGACGTAATGCTTTTCTACACTACAGTTTGTAGAGGAGTACGACTATAACAAAATGGCTCAAAATTTTAGCAAAAGTGTGTTTGCAGATCACAGCAGACCGCCTGCACATTTATTTCACCACGCGAAACTTTGTATTTGTTTTTGAAAATGTAGGTAGCATTGTATTTCTGTGTGTGTGTGTTTTAGGTGTATGTGCTCCAAAATTCAGATTTCAGATTTAGTTTGCGAACTTTCCAGTTTTTTCAGTAAAATCTGAAAAATAATTCCCTGCAGAAGACATGTCGAACACATCAAAATATATCGAAATATATCAAAAATAAAAATATATATTGATATTTTGCCAAAAAAAATATCCCGATATAAATATATTTTTTTTTTGTGAAAATATCGATATATTGATATTTTGATATATTTTTGACAACCCTACTTCTGGTACTGCAGGGCGGTTCTGATTTTTTTAGTTTCCAGGTTACGTGTGTGTGTGCCACGTATTCACACATACTGTGCTTGTGTGTGGGTTCTACAATTTTGGCCGCTTGAACTGAAATTTTTTTTTTGCAGCCTGATCACTTTTTCGATATTAATCGTGTGACCACAGTTGAAATTAATTATGGGGAAAAAAACTAAAGAAATTGATCCTGACATGAGGCAACTCATAATAAAACTTCGTGATGAACGGAAAACTCTTCGGGAAATTGGTGGCATAATTGGCAGAGCACACTCCTCTGTTCAAAGAGTCCTTGAAAACTTCAATTTAACCGGTTCCTGTGAGTCTAAGCCCCGATCTGGTAGGCCACCTAAGCTTACTGAGCGTGAGAAGAGCATTTTAAAATCTGTTCAAATTAACCCAAGTATAACAGCCTCTCAAATCGCCAAGGATATTAAGGACAAGTTCAAAAAGAACCTTCATGATGATACCATTTGCAAAATTTTAAAGAAGGAAGGCTTAAATAGCCGTACTGCCCGGAAAAAACCACTCATATCAAAAGTGAACAAAATCAAACGGATGGACTTTGCCAGAAAATTCCAAAATATGCCTACTGAGTTCTGGAAAAAAGTTATTTTTAGCGACGAAAGCAAGTTTTGCATATTTGGGATTAAAGGCCGTAAGCTTGTGTGGCGAAAAAAAAGGCACAGCCCTCGATATTCAAAACCTTGCCCCAACCGTAAAATATGGTGGTGGTGGCGTTATAGTTTGGGGATGTATGTCGGCTAGTGGAGTTGGAAGTCTTGTCTTCATTGAATCTATAATGGATCACAAGATGTATATGGATATACTGAAACAAAATTTGCACCAAAGCGCCACAAAATTGGGACTACAGGACGATTTTTGGTTTCAGCAAGACAACGACCCGAAGCACACTGCCCACAATACAAAGCTTTGGTTGCTTTACAATGTGAAAAACCAACTGAAATCGCCGCCGCAGCCAAATCAAGGTCGAGGATACCAAAAAATTGGTCGAATCAATGCCAAACCGATTGGCGGAAGTAATAAAACGTAAAGGATATCCAACTTCATACTAAAATTCTTATCAAATTGCGAAAAAAAGGAATTTTCTTTGGTTTTTTGTTTTGTACGCATATCTTTTTTGACTGAATTTCCGACTATTTTGTACATTTTGATTAATATTAAGAAAAGTTGATAACTTAGAAGTTAGGGAATAGGATCAAAATAAAGCCTAATATACATTAATATTAATTATTATTATTAATAAAAAATTCAAAATTCTATCTTTTCTTTGACATGTGTTTTTTCAACGACAAAGTTTCACAAAATGTTTGTACGCATAGTTATTCTGGCAAGTGTATATGAAATAAATACTATGATATTATACCTAAATTTTATAAAACGATTTTGTATTTTTATTTATTGAGCAACAAGCTACTGGTAATCGAAGGGTAATCGATCGGGAACTAGTTGCTGACGATCTACTGGTAACTAGGCCGTACCCAGCGCTTGAGCAACCGGCTACTGGTAATCGAAGGGTAATCGATCGGGAACTAGTTGCTGACGATCTACTGGTAACTAGGCCGTACCCAGCGCTTGAGCAACCGGCTACTGGTAATCGAAGGGTAATCGATCGGGAACCAGGGGTGGTTCCGCCAAGGACATGCATGTGTTAAATTCTCCGCTGATTTACATTGTCGGGCAAACGAAGCGGAACTAGGGACATGAGAATGGTAACTAGTTCGGGACCGGTGCCGAACTAGTTGCCTGGTACTAGAGGGGAGTTTTCGAAACGTAAACATTGCAAAATTTTGTCGTGTCTGTGTACACACACACATACATGCCGAATTGCCCCGGTCCCCGTCCCCGAGCCAAAGAACATAGGACCTGGAGAGGAAAATTCCTCACAAAAAAAAATCTTTCTATTACTATTAATATTTTTGTTAAATTTTTTTTTTATTTTCTTAAACATTTTTCTGAATTACGAATTAATTATCAGTATTTGTTCTTCATTATTTCGATTTATTATTATTTATATTTATTTATTAGCAAAAAAATGTTCTCGCCTGTCAGCGGAGAAGTAAAACACTTGCTATCTCTTTCTAGCGCATGTTTGTCCCTGAGTGGCGAGATATTAGGGTTGAAAATATTTATGGTCCATTTTGCAGCTATTTTCCTCTCCAGGTCCTATGGTCTTTGGCTCGGGGACGGGGACCGGGGCAATTCGGCATGTATGTGTGTGTGTACACAGACACGACAAAATTTTGCAATGTTTACGTTTCGAAAACTCGCCCTGCAGTACCAGTCGTCGACTAGTAAGCGATGCCAATGTAATGCAGCTCGCTTACGTCATCGACGACCTCCCATACGATGGACTGTTTACTTTAACCAAGGGATGTCCTAGGAATATAAGCGATGACATAGTAAGCGAGAAATAGCCGAAAGTAAGACCTTAATAAGTGATCAATTTCCCTTAAAAAGTAAGGCCTTAATAAGTGACGAATTTCCCTCAAAAAGTAAGGCCTTAATAGGCGATGAATTTCCCTTAATAAGTAAGGCCTTAATAAGCGCTGACTTTTCCTAAAAAGTAAGGTCTTAATAAGCGATAATTTTTCCTAAAAATTAAGGCCTTCATAAGTGATGTATTTCACTAGAAACTGTCGCTATTTTGAGGAAAAGCATGGGTAAATTTTGTATGAAAATATTCAATTTCTTTTTATTTATTGTTGTATTATTATAAACTAGTTTTACAATTTTGTTCTATGTGTTCTTTTTTGCCACAGAACCTCCTTTTTAAGTGTTGTTGATGTTTTCATGTTCGTGAGGCCACTGAAATAAGATGTATGTATCTGCTCGACTCGAGCAATTGCAAAACACTGATAATTTCGCAATTTCCCAGTTTATTCATTTTTTACAACGCTCAATAGACGTATTTTTATTTAAATGAAACACTGCACTTACCTGATAATAATTTTGCCCAAAATAACAAAACCTGCGTCTCACTTTTTACCGCACAATTCTAACAACTTTGTCGACGCCGACGGAAAACCCGAATTCTGCTACAACGTGCTGTAACAGAAACAAAAGAAAGAAATTGGGAAATTAAAAGGTACCGACGCGTCGTTCGCGACGTCGACTTCATATTCTGCTCGGCTGCCGCAGAGCAAAACGGCTGAATGACGCGTAGTTGACTTTTGTCATCGCTCACTTCTGGTTAGGGTTGTCAAATATTTGAAAAATATCATATCAGTGATATATTCTTTTTTAAAAAAATATCAAAACGATATGAAATATATCACCAAAAAATATCGATATATTCGATATTTTTGATATTTTTTTGTTTTTTAACATAACAGCAATCCTGAAATTGAATTCCATACAGAAAAGACAACAATTTTTCATATCCCATATCTTATTTATATTTCTTCGTTTTCATATACATAGGTATTAAATTCTAATAAACTAAAAACATATTCAAGGAAGCATCCAAGGAGCTGGTCTACATACAGATACATATAACTCAATAAAAAAAACTAAGCTTTCGCTCGAATTCTTCGACCGGGGCACATACACCTAGACTCAAACACACACACAACGATACATTTGTGTAAGTGTTTGTGGTTATTTTGGTTAAAAACACAGGCTTGTTAAAAGTATGAAAACCTGCTACATCACATTTCTCTCACGCTCGGACGTAATGCTTTTCTACACTACAGTTTGTAGAGGAGTACGACTATAACAAAATGGCTCAAAATTTTAGCAAAAGTGTGTTTGCAGATCACAGCAGACCGCCTGCACATTTATTTCACCACGCGAAACTTTGTATTTGTTTTGAAAATGTAGGTAGCATTGTATTTCTGTGTGTGTGTGTTTTAGGTGTATGTGCTCCAAAATTCAGATTTCAGATTTAGTTTGCGAACTTTCCAGTTTTTTCAGTAAAATCTGAAAAATAATTCCCTGCAGAAGACATGTCGAACATATCAAAATATATCGAAATATATCAAAAATAAAAATATATATTGATATTTTGCCAAAAAAAATATCCCGATATAAATATATTTTTTTTTTGTGAAAATATCGATATATTGATATTTTGATATATTTTTGACAACCCTACTTCTGGTACTGCAGGGCGGTTCTGATTTTTTTAGTTTCCAGGTTACGTGTGTGTGTGCCACGTATTCACACATACTGTGCTTGTGTGTGGGTTCTACAATTTTGGCCGCTTGAACTGAAATTTGTTTTTTGCAGCCTGATCACTTTTTCGATATTAATCGTGTGACCACAGTTGAAATTAATTATGGGGAAAAAAACTAAAGAAATTGATCCTGACATGAGGCAACTCATAATAAAACTTCGTGATGAACGGAAAACTCTTCGGGAAATTGGTGGCATAATTGGCAGAGCACACTCCTCTGTTCAAAGAGTCCTTGAAAACTTCAATTTAACCGGTTCCTGTGAGTCTAAGCCCCGATCTGGTAGGCCACCTAAGCTTACTGAGCGTGAGAAGAGCATTTTAAAATCTGTTCAAATTAACCCAAGTATAACAGCCTCTCAAAGGACAAGTTCAAAAAGAACCTTCATGATGATACCATTTGCAAAATTTTAAAGAAGGAAGGCTTAAATAGCCGTACTGCCCGGAAAAAACCACTCATATCAAAAGTGAACAAAATCAAACGGATGGACTTTGCCAGAAAATTCCAAAATATGCCTACTGAGTTCTGGAAAAAAGTTATTTTTAGCGACGAAAGCAAGTTTTGCATATTTGGGATTAAAGGCCGTAAGCTTGTGTGGCGAAAAAAAAGGCACAGCCCTCGATATTCAAAACCTTGCCCCAACCGTAAAATATGGTGGTGGTGGCGTTATAGTTTGGGGATGTATGTCGGCTAGTGGAGTTGGAAGTCTTGTCTTCATTGAATCTATAATGGATCACAAGATGTATATGGATATACTGAAACAAAATTTGCACCAAAGCGCCACAAAATTGGGACTACAGGACGATTTTTGGTTTCAGCAAGACAACGACCCGAAGCACACTGCCCACAATACAAAGCTTTGGTTGCTTTACAATGTGAAAAACCAACTGAAATCGCCGCCGCAGCCAAATCAAGGTCGAGGATACCAAAAAATTGGTCGAATCAATGCCAAACCGATTGGCGGAAGTAATAAAACGTAAAGGATATCCAACTTCATACTAAAATTCTTATCAAATTGCGAAAAAAAGGAATTTTCTTTGGTTTTTTGTTTTGTACGCATATCTTTTTTGACTGAATTTCCGACTATTTTGTACATTTTGATTAATATTAAGAAAAGTTGATAACTTAGAAGTTAGGGAATAGGATCAAAATAAAGCCTAATATACATTAATATTAATTATTATTATTAATAAAAAATTCAAAATTCTATCTTTTCTTTGACATGTGTTTTTTCAACGACAAAGTTTCACAAAATGTTTGTACGCATAGTTATTCTGGCAAGTGTATATGAAATAAATACTATGATATTATACCTAAATTTTATAAAACGATTTTGTATTTTTATTTATTGAGCAACAAGCTACTGGTAATCGAAGGGTAATCGATCGGGAACTAGTTGCTGACGATCTACTGGTAACTAGGCCGTACCCAGCGCTTGAGCAACCGGCTACTGGTAATCGAAGGGTAATCGATCGGGAACTAGTTGCTGACGATTTACTGGTAACTAGGCCGTACCCAGCGCTTGAGCAACCGGCTACTGGTAATCGAAGGGTAATCGATCGGGAACCAGGGGTGGTTCCGCCAAGGACATGCATGTGTTAAATTCTCCGCTGATTTACATTGTCGGGCAAACGAAGCGGAACTAGGGACATGAGAATGGTAACTAGTTCGGGACCGGTGCCGAATTAGTTGCCTGGTACTAGAGGGGAGTTTTCGAAACGTAAACATTGCAAAATTTTGTCGTGTCTGTGTACACACACACATACATGCCGAATTGCCCCGGTCCCCGTCCCCGAGCCAAAGAACATAGGACCTGGAGAGGAAAATAGCTGCAAAATGGACCATAAATATTTTCAACCCTAATATCTCGCCACTCAAGGACAAACACGCGCTAGAAAGAGATAGCAAGTGTTTTACTTCTCCGCTGACAGGCGAGAACATTTTTTCGCTAATAAATAAATATAAATAATAATAAATCGAAATAATGAAGAACAAATACTGATAATTAATTCGTAATTCAGAAAAATGTTTAAGAAAATAAAAAAAAATTTAACAAAAATATTAATATTAATAGAAAGATTTTTTTTGTGAGGAAGAAGAAGAAAGAAAAAAATCGTGCGCTACACAACCTCTTTCCGCCGTTTGACAAACGACTGGCTTGTTGCACCATGGCCGTGCTCTAGTGATGTAAAAAAAATCGATGCATCGATTCTGATTTTTTCCGATGTTTTTGTTAATACCGATGCATCGATGAATTGAAGCGATGCATCGAATACTGAAGCGATGCATCGTTTTTATTTATAAAATACCCAGTTTATTGTATATTTAATACTATGTGGTATATTCTAAAGTGATAATCGGGTTAAAAAGTGTAAGTCGAATGGTATTTATTTTACGGTTTAGTTTTTTGCTGTGTTTGCTCTGTTCTGTGGTTTTGTGGTCTTTCAAGTTGTGTTTACAATGCCGAAGTAAGTAAATTTATTAAATTATGTTCCTTTTTATTTTACAAGCAAAGACTTGACATACTTCTGTTCTTGAAACATGTTTTTGTGCATTATTTGTATGATCCTTATTTAAGTTGAACCTTGTTTCAAACAATTAAGACTGCTACGAAAGCCTACATTAGGAAAACATTAAAAAAAAATATACATGCTGTTTGATTTTTAAAATTCGTTAAAAAATATTAAGAATATGTGAAGGTCTTAAAACATTGGATGATCATCGATGCATCGAAGTTTCGACCCGATGCATCAACTCAGCATCGATGTTTAATTTTCAAAACATCGATTACATCGACATCGATGTTTTTACAAAGATGTACATCACTACCGTGCTCTCTCTTACTCAGGTCCCCTGAGAGCATAGTCTTACTCTCTTTCTGTAACACATTCGTTGTATGAACTGGCACATCTATGTATGTATATACTGTATGGCTAGTGGTTGAACCAAAGATTTTACAATACAACAAGATGCGCAACGAGGAAGAACAAAATGTATGACTGCAGATCAATTTTTCAAAAAATCTAACTCCAGACTTTCGTATGTGTTAGTGCGCTACACAAAATGTATTCCATTTTGAGATTCTCGCTCGGGCCTCTCGTCTCGATTTCACACAAATTTATGTGAAAGCGTCGTATTTTTCTGTTATATACAAACATACACATCCATGTGTATGATTGTGTGTGCTCTCCAATTTTTTCCGTCTGAATCCAAATTTCGTATTTCGTCAAAACTGCTCAATTCTTAATGATGAACACGAAACTAAGGTCCTGTAACTGCTTACGGTCATTCCCTACGATACTGCGTTTTTAGTTTTATCGTATCTTCCAAATTGTAGATGCCACAGATTTTCGTCCTTTGTGAGGGCGGAAGGGGGCGGGGCGAAATTTCGAAATACACTTGTAGCAGTGTGATATCACATGAGTCTCGAAACAAAATTTGGTTGCTCTAACTCTTATAGTCGCTGAGATCTAGGCGCTCATCAAGACGGACAGACGGACGGACGGACAGACGGACGGACAGACAGACATGGCTCTATCGACTCGGCTATTGATACTGATCAAGAATATATATACTTTATGGGGTCGGAAAATTTTCCTTCTCTGCGTTACACACATCCACTTTTACCACAAATACAGTATACCCCTTAACTCTTTTTGAGTACGGGTATAAAAATGCACTCACACAACCAAGCGCTCAAACACGGACAACACAACGCACACATAGAAATATCGAAAATCCACATCGAAAATCCACGCTAAAAATTTCGTGTGCTTTTCAGTCGTATGGGCGTTACGCATCTTGTTGTATTGTAAAATCATGCTTCGAAACATAAACCAACCAAAACTGTGCAACGGTACGCGTTTGGTGGTTAGAAAATTGATGAACAATGTAATTTACGCGACGATACTAAAAGGAAAATTCAAAGGTGAGGAAGTTCTCATTCTGAGGATCCCGATGATCCCGACCGATATGCCGTTTGGCATTTGCCATGACCATCAACAAATCACAAGGCCAATCCTTAAAAGTTTGTGTTTTGAATCTAGAACATCCATGTTTTTCCCATAGTCAATTATATGTGGCATGTTTACGGGTCGGAAGTCCATCTGCGTTGTTTGTTTTTGCGCCTGATGATAAAACAAAAAATGTCGTATTACAAGGTACTTAAGTGAAGAGCAACCTATGTACTAAAATAAAGAAAAAATAATGAATGATTAATGTAGGTATTTAATTTTTGTTATAAATTTCTAATAAAAAAAAATTTATAAATTCCAAAATGTGCCTTTAAGGCGGAACAGAGTTCGCCGGGTCAGCTAGTATTTTCATAAAAAATAAAAGACTAATATTTAAATGAATAGATGAGGCAAAAAGAAAATATAGTGCGATATTAAAGTAAAACGTATGTTTATTTTAGTAGGTATCTTTGATAAAGCATCACATAATTTTTTAGCGGAGTAAACAAAACGAAATTAACTAATTTTCACTTATCCGAGGAACTATAGATATGGAATTATCCAGGTATATACATATGCCATATATGAAAATAACGGTTTATTTTGTATTACAAAATATGTAATCAGGCATTTAAAAACGTATCGTAATGTTACGAAAGTGAAAAAGGGATAAGTTTCGATATCTGTTCCACAAATAAGTGTCCCTTCTGCAATGCCTTAATCGCATCCGTCGGAGGGAAAACATGCGGAAAAAGGAAAAGAGGCTGAGGTCTGATCACTGTTTCCGTTTCAATCCCTTCAGTGCATCATCTAGGGAAAAGTACTTGCTCCGGACGTTTAAAAAAATCAGCTCAAGCATGTTTTACTACAGTAGAACAAGTAAGTAAGTAATTCAAAAATATTTGTGTATAAATATTTCTGGATTTACATCAGCGTTGTTGCGATCACGATTTAACTTATCTATCACTATTAGGAGCTTCTTCCCCATTGTTGGACAGACCTTCTTGCGTCGATCTGGTTTCGCTACCAGCTTCGTGCATCAACCGGCGATACTGATGTAGGCTTGCCAAAATTCGTATCATTATCTGGGCAGGCACGGTTATAGTATCACGAGTCTCCACCAGCATAATCTCATTGCTCTTTATAAGCTGCAAAGAGTAAAAATTAAATGCAATGTTTACTGGCTTGCTAATGTCAGTGAAATACATCACACGTACTGCAGCGGTTTCAACCTCGTCGAAATGGGGGTCGGGAGCGATTGGCGCCCACACTTTCACATTGTAGTCGATGCCGGAACTAATAAGGTAAGGCAGCGTGGGATGTGGTTGAACACGATTGACGACACGATTATCTGCCAGAAGCGTCTTGACTACCTTTCCGGTCTGTCGATTCCAAACGAATATATGGCCACAGTCGGAACCCGACATAATAAAGTCGTCGCCCCAGAAACAAGCTCCCTTTACCATTGTCCTTGAGTTGCGGTGCCCACTGAAAGCCATTTTCACGTAATCAAAATTGCGAATAGGAAACGTTTGTCTATCTCCAGCTGTTGTGGCATTCTTGTCCTCGTTTTTGGTCTCTTCAGCGTCCTCTAGGTTCTCAGGACTTCCTTTAATTTCTATTTGAAATACATATATAAATCATGCGGGTTTAAAAAGGGCACACTTACCAGAATCAGCAGATATGTTAGGAACATCCGATTCGTTGATCATATTTCCATAAATTGTGTCCTCAGCTCTTGCAAGGGTGCTATTTGAACCGCGGTTTGATGTTGCAGCTTCGCTATGCCCTTCCGTCGTACGCAGAAAGGCACTCTGCCAGGATAATGCTGCTGCTGTTCGGCTGCTGGTTGGATCCATATTTGACTCGGCTGCTTGGGAAGTTTGCCGCATTTGACGACTGGGCGAATTAAGCATGCGAAAGATTTCATCACTAAGCCGACTAAGTACTCCTGGTTCAAGGGGTGGACGAGCTTGCCCCACATTGGGACGATTGAAACCCTGCTCAGCAATGGCCTGGGAGTTGGGCCCAGTGTCCGACCAATCGCCACGAAAGCGAAGACGAGGCATTTGCGGCTCTGGATCGTCTTCACGGCGCATTTTGGGCGTATAACAACCGCTTTTCAAAAGTCCTGCGTCGTTATATCCGGGGTGTTTCAGATCAAACAGATAAATCTGCTCCATCGAGTAACTGACAAGAAGCTCAGATTCGTTAATACTGAACTTTACGCAGGTGGGGCGATAGTGACGTCGCGTGTATTCCATCGGTATGGGGTAGGCCTTGAGCGGTATTGTTGAGCCCACCGACAAGGATTCAGATCCTGTATTTGCTAGCATGCGCCTGTCGTATAGACGAATTATCGAGTCTGAACAGCCGATGGCCACATTATTGTAATTAAATGGAGCCACATCCATGGCTGTCACGGCACAGGGCGCCATTATAAGGATGTGCTTTTGGCACATACGCTTGGAGCAGCTACTGGATTGTCGAAGATCGAAGCAGCGTACAGTTGCATCTTCTCCGCAACTGAGAAAGGAGCGTGGTGCATCAGGTATTGGCAAAACATCGAAGGTACTCCCAAATGTGTGACAATCAAAAAGGTTGACGATTCGGCTGTCCTCTCCAACTACATAATCTATCGTCTTTGTACAGTTTTCGGAGCTATATGGAATCAAGAACTCAGTATGAATGACTAGGCCTTCGCCAGAGCAGGAAACGACAGCCTGGTCGTTGCTGTGTGGCATGAAACGTGCACTGAAAATATGACGCTTATGCTGGGTCTTGCTCTTGAGTGCTACGCGACCGCTCTTGGCATCAGTAATGACCAGATGATTATCATCGGAGCCAGATACAATATGTGTACCGCTTGCATTCCAGTTCACTGTGTTCACGCAGCCATTGTGGACGTATAGCGTTTGCAGTATATCTAAGCGCTGCACAAAGCTCAATGAATCTGAAAGTTTTATCAAGACAGGTTCATTTACATATGTATGTATGTGATGCCGAAATGGTAGCTTTTTGTCTCACTTTTGCAACTGGCCTGCAGAGTGGCCTGGGCACTGCTAGCCTCAATATATGGATAGTTTTCGATGCTGTGGTGAACACTGTGACGTAGTTGCGCAGCTGTTTTTTTGTACATTGTCGATACTGGTCGTCACTGAAATTGAACGTCGAACATAATGTACTAACATATCTAAATATGTATGTATGAATGTTTTTTTCAAATTTTTTTTTACAGTAAACTTGTTTGCTTGTTTTCAAAAGCGAGAAGCAGACGAACATTGCGCAATTGAGTAATAAATACAATAAACCATGAAAGAACGGATAGCTACGGCAGCCGAAGAATTTGATACCCTAGCCGCGACGTTGCTTAAATAATACAACCCCAGCTATTGATTTAGTTTTATCTGTTCAATGGTAAAAGGTTCGATTGCCATTAGCAAATATTGCCTAAATCGATCCGGATAGTTGTAAAGATCTACAACTACATACATATGTACCTTCCCACGTATGTACATATTTTATAAAATTTGTATTTTGCTTGGAATATCTTCAGCGTTAAATGTACATACTTCGAACATACTTCGACTTTTTTCGATAGACAGTTTCTTCGGCAGTTACATAGATACGTATGTACATACACATGAATATTGTCTGGCCAGTTTGCGTGATATGTACATACATATGTGTATTTGCATGCATGAAAAATCGGAGGTGTTATTTTCGGAAAGATACATATGTATGTCCATATATGTATGTAATTATATAAATATGCGAATTGTTGTAACCATAAAAACACAAACAAACTTTCCGGTAGCAGGAGAATTTTGATGGAACACCAGTGAAAAATAACAGTTTTCCGACGATTTATATTAGTGGTCTTCAGCCAAATGGGTTTGTTTTAATTTTGTGTCTAATTCGATTTGGACGATCAAAACTGGTACTCCCACAGCAACTATAACTGTGGTGTAAGGCGATAAAAAAAAAGGACAAGGACATGGAATATGCATTATATTTAATGCAAAATGTTATATATTATGAGTACGTAAATTCACAATTTCTAACTCGCTTTGGCACGTCTTAAACTAATTTTAAATAGCCAAAAGAATTTTTTTTGTAGTATTAAGTCGAACATACATATGTAAGACTAAATAAAAATAGTCAGCACGCATAAGTCAAAATGTTGCCTGCGAAAATAATGGACTCCAAGCAATGCTTGCTGCAATATTGACTGCGAAAACTAAGTATAAAGCGAGAAGGAACGTTGTGAGTAGCTTCTGTGGACGCGACTCTTCTTATAACTCGTACTCAGTCAGAATATAAATATGTTAGCTTATAGTTTATGTAGAATTTTAAAATATTTTATATTTTCCATTTTAAATTTTTTTGTTACATGTCACATATGTATGTACATTTAAAATGTACATACATATATGCAACATCTTCTCCGTGAAAGGTTGCGCACTGAACAGGGCAGAATGTGTGTGAGCGAGAAAGAGAATACTGCGATACTGCGTTTCTAGTGTCTTCAAAATTGTGGATGCAACAGATTTTTAAAATAAATTTGTAGCAGCGTGATATCACATGAGTGTGGAAACAAAATTTGGTTTCTCCAGCTCTTACAGTATATAAGATCTAGGCGCTTATCGGGACGGACGGACAGACAGACAGAGACACATCTAATGACGCTGATCAGAATATATATACCCTATTGGGTCGGAAAATTTCCTTCTCTCAGGTACAAACATCCACTTTTAGCACAAATACAATACACCTCTTAACTCTTTGAGTACGGGTATAAATAGTGTAATTATAATGTTTTGTGATTGCTTATAAAAGCAAGCAGGATTGTATTAATTGTGGAAATTGCTTTTCAGTGGCGCTGGAGGAAGACGATTTACGGAGAATGTGCCGACAATATAAATCCATACTTGCAGGAAAAAAATGGCGGCAACATTGTTTAAACCTCCATATAAATAAAACTGTATTTGACTTATCTTGACCGAACACTAGGCCATCTGAAAATTACTATAAAAACAAACAAGGATAATTTATTATAGTCGTATTCCAATATACTTCAGGACCAATCTAGTTTGAAAGACAGAGATTGCATGAGGCACAACGAAAAATGAGTGTTAACAGCCGTCCTATTTATTCCTATTCACATAGCTGATTTAGACCAGCGAACTTATACTTTCAAAGCATGATTTTGCCGTTTATCTGCTGCTGCGCTACGACACTGCATCTGCATGCTGTTCCACAAGGTTTTTATATCTGGTCTCACCAAGTCTTGGTCTTAATGTTTGATGGGTGCAGACGTTTAAGTCTACGTGGGATTTAAGGGTGTAGTAGTCCTATGGCTTCTTCAATTGGGTTATTCTACCATTGCGTAAAATTGCACTAGTTGCAATGGGTTTGAAGTTTAAGCCAATCAATAAAAAGATGTTGTGTTAACTGTGTGACTCAAAAAATATTCAAATCGACTGCTGAGTTTTCTAAGGCATTTTTTAATATTATTTAAAGAAAATTCAAATATCTCTAAGAATGCTCATGTTAGATTTCGTTTCTTTGACAGCTGCGTTCTAAAGGATGTGTAATTTTTTACACAAATCCTTCTAACCATGAATACCGTAGATGCAAAAACTCGATAGCTATTGATCGTATTATTTAGAAAATATCGTAAGACCTGAACTAGTTAAATTACAAATCAATAGCTTTGTTTATATTTTTTCTAAGTTTCAGTTTATTTCGACATTTTGCTCTGTGCTGTGCCATCATGAGCTGCTTCGGCTGCAGCCGCAAATATGGATTATTCAGCAAGGAGGTAAACATTGAATATGTATTTGCTTTGTACTTTTGACTTATTTTTATACCCGTACTCAAAGAGTTAAGGGGTATACTGTATTTGTGGTAAAAGTGGATGTGTCTAACGCAGAGAAGGAAACGTTTCCGACCCCATAAAGTATATACATATATTCTTGATCAGCATCAATAGCCGAGTCTCTGTCTGTCTGTCTGTTCGTCCGTCCGTCCGTCTTGAAGAGTACCTAGATCTCAGAAACTATGAAAGATAGAGCAACCAAATTTTCTTTCGAGACTCATGTGATATCACACTGTAACAAGTGTTTTTCAAAATTTTGCCACGACCCCCTCCGCCTTCAGAAAGGACGAAAATCTGTGGCATCCGCAGTATCGTAGAGAATAACAATATCTACCAGATTACCAAATCTGGTACAGATCGGATCATTATTATAGCCAGAATAAAGAAATTGATTTTCAGTTGCTTCCCCACCTCCTCTGGCGCTGCTGACGCTATTCATTCTCTTTCTCGCTCGCACAAACTCTGGCCTGTGCAATGCGCGAGCGTCCCCTCGCGGAGGAGATGTAGAATCTAAATGGTAGATGTATAATATTTGTTCTAGATGTATAATCTACATTTTAGATGTAGATGTAGTTATTTAAATTTTAATCATAAGCTCACAAATTTATATACTGACTGAGTACGGGTATAAAAGTAGAGTCGCGACTAGAAGCGACTCACGTTCCTTCTCGTTTGTTATATTGTTAGCATGGTTGTCCCAACTGCGGCTTCTCCTACTGCTCAAAGTGCCTGAAGAGGCCAATGCCAGTACCTCGGTTCGCAGGGAAGGTGCTGAATGTCTGCTTAATTTGCTACGATAAACTGTCCAAGATGCAGACTAATGTCGATCATGATAAAGTCATTGACTGCGATGCATTGCCTGGGGAACTTGTTACCCAACTGCGCCTACCAAATCCCTTAATTAGCTCCACCCGCTTGAACTCGACAATGCAGACGTACTGTTTAAGTAGGTACTGACACATATGTACGTATGCAATCCCAATTGAAGGCTACCTTTCACTGCAGAAATGTTTCATCGTCGGAGGAACTGGCAGCAGTGCTGGCACCCATAAGCAGTACTTTAAGCACCGCAGCACGTTCTACAAATGAATATATTGACGAAAATTTGGATAGTGCCATAGCGAAACGGTTGCAGAATCTTAAAGATGTCGATGCAGCCGACGATATAATTCGGACGCGTCTCTCTAACATCAGCGGAATTCCTTATCAGAAGAACTATTACAAAAAAGATTTGCTGCTCTCCACGGACCAAAGAAGTGACCAGGACAAAATTAAAGATCTGCTCGATCAGTTCATTGACGAAACACATCTGGACCAGAATGTTGACACCGAACGTAACGATGCAATTTCCGACATTGAACAACGTTTGCGAGCACTGCGGGATGCCCCAATCGGTGATGAAGCAGGTGCGGGTGCAGAGCTATCGAAAACAAATACTCCCAGCGATAACGAGGACGATGAAAAGGTTTTAAAAAATATAATAAAAAAGGTTGGTGCACATTCATTCTACATTATATTTTGATAATTACCAAAATGTTTAACACGCCATCGAACAGTACGTTGCAGAATCAAGTTTACTTACTGGGAAAAGGAGCCTTAGTGATGAAGTCGATGACGACCTGACCAAAAGAAGCATTACTGAGGAGCTGCCTTGGTGTAATATTTGTGATGAGGATGCCGTCTTCCGTTGCCGTGGATGCGATGGCGAACTATTCTGCTCTCAGTGTTATAGAGAGTACCACGACGAAGATGAAGAGTATCGAGCGCATGTTAAAGTGAAGTACAGTGCTCCGCCTAAATTTACAGAAAACCACTTCTAGTTCATTGTTTTGGGTCATTGTTTTTTATTTGTAAGTTTTTTTTCTCCTAGGGAGCAAGCAATTTTGAAATGTTCTCAATAAAAATCTAACTATTTGTAGCATCTAAAATTTAGAAGATACGAAAATACCGAAAGACCAGTATCATAAATAATGGTCATATTGTTCTAAAAGTAGTTCTTACACTTCGTTTAGCATCTCTCCATTTAAGGACCTGTTTGATCACAATTATAGAATATTTTGCTTCCACTTTTTGTTACATTGTCTCTCTCTTTTCTCATACCGGTACCAGTTGCTCTTACTCACTATCCTCCGCCATACGACGCACACTGACGAAGAAGAGTGAGAGAGAAAAATAGTGATTAAGCGGGGGGAAGGGGTGGCGGAGCCACTGCAAATTGATTTGTTCTTTCTGGCTATAATGATCTCAATTAGGTTTGGCAATCTGGTAGATATGGTCATTATTCAATCTTGAAAATGGTGGATGCCACAGGTATTCGCACTTAGCGGAGCGAAATTTGGGAATGCACTAGTAATAGTGTTCTATCAAAGGAGTCTGGATTCAAAGTTTGCTCTAGCTCTATAGTCTATGAGATTTAGGCGCTCATTAAAAGGAACTGACGGACGGACAAACAGACATGGCTATATCGACTCGGGCTATACATGCTGATCAAGAATATACATACATATGTATGTAGGTATATAAGGGCGGGATGAGAAGCATGAAAAGGGGTAGGAATTGATTTGAGACACATAGCTTCTTGTTAAATTATAAATATAACTCTTCTTAGATTCCGATTATGGTGGACACATCCATTACAAAACTAATATATCCCTTAACTCTTAGAGCACTGAGTAAATTTAAATGTTTCTTGGATGGTCTTAGTAATCAACTATAAAGGCTGGCCTTCGGTTGATACCCATACGATCAATCGTTTCGATAATGTAGTCATCCGATTAGTATAGAGTTTGTCGCCAATTCACAATTTGCAGTTTTAAACAATTGTGAATGGGCGACTTTTCATAGATGGCAATACTGCCAACAGAATTTGGCTTGCACTGCTGGCAACAAAAAAACTACATACAGAACATAGCACATACATAAATACATATTACGGGAGACTCACAAATTCTACGATTCACCCATATGATTTGTGCTTTATCGGCCTATATAATAACAAAAAAATCTATATAGGTACAGACACCTACATACATACTAGTTTAAAACCTCTCAGAATTTCCCCGGTATCTAATTTTTTATACAAACACCAAATTAAACATAATGTGTGGTTTAGAAGTGTTTCCCTATTGTGTGTTCAAAAATTTACAAGTACTACGTATAAAATAAATGTATTTTTTTGTACAAAGGTAATATGATAGGTAGTAGCCGTAAAATGTATAATTACGCTCTAGTCACCTTGATGAGAAATCAATTTTCAATCTGATTAATCAAGTTTGATAACGGAATATAGATTTATTAATATACATTTACAAACTTATGAATAATGTGTGTGTAACAAATAGATGTAAAAATCTAAAAAAAATTTCGGTTTCAGTTAGCTTTCACTCAGCTATCAAGTACATATTAATCCCCATTTTATCGAGATATCGGGGCACTAATTGCTTAGCAGAGTGCTTATCAAATGTGAATGACTCGAAGAATTGATCGCGGTGCCTGCGGAAAGGTCCGGGATTGCGGCACCAATTGTAAAGAATTTGTATCAGGGAGTTGGGGGTATTGTACAGGTTTACCTTTGGATAGATTTCTGGGTATACCAGCTTATTAGGGGCAATTGGGTAACAGCCGCAGTATGTAGCTTCTAGCATAGAAACCCCGTAGAACTCATGGCTTGCCGTCGATATGACGATGTCTCCAGTAAGCAACGTCTTTATGTATTTTTCGCGCGATAGGTACCCATAGTTAATGAGCTTGGTTCCCAGTTTTTCCTGTATTTCCTCAAAAGCCTGTGGCACTTCCTGAAATCTCTCGCCACAAATAGTAACCTTGAAGTTGACCTGCCGCTTGTTAAGCTCAAGTAGCACCGCAACTAACAGATTTGGGTTTTTGTCGTGCTCCCAACGATGGGGCCAAATCAAATGCAAGCACTCTGGATCCAGGTTAGCATCCTCATCAACTTCCACATCCAAGATGCGACGCCTGTTGGGGAACGCATGAAATTTAATGGGGAAGTAAAGCACCTCACACTTGTTTTCTATTTGCTCGCGAATGTGCTTCAGCTTGAAATCCGGCTGAATGTTAAGAAAGGGCTGCACGTTGTCCAGAAATGATGTGCGATTGAAGTTTGAATTGAAGAGTACGATGTCTGCGGCCAAACTGAAAGATGGAAACAACATTATAATTACTGCATTACACATATTTTGGGGATGTTTACCAAGAGAGTATCTCGTTTAGTCCGTACTGACAATCGCGCTTCTTCACTTCGCGCACTGGATAAACAAGCTGGTTTTCGTGAAAGTAGACAATTTTTCGACATGTGACCAAGTCGGGGCGTACACCTAGTAGCTCAGCCAAACTAAGAACTGAGCTCGTGAAGAGCACTTTGTAATTGTGCTCATTCGGAATAAGCTGTGAAACCACAAAGTGCAGAGGTGCGAGGCTCGCCAGTGCCACTTATTTGCTGGCAGACTAAAAAGCTCATAGTCGGTTAGATTCAAGCCTGCAGTGGTAAGCTTATGATGAATATTAGATAAAAGCGGTTGGATAAATTTACAAGACTTACACTCAACCAATGTATCTATTAGTTGCTTATGGCTCCCACCATAAAACGGCTCTATTATTAATATCTCAGGCTTGGAAGAAGTCATGTCTCAACAGCAGTCGGCACAACTACAAGAGCGTGCAATTTGAAAAATATGTATGTTAGGTTAAATCTTCGTCTGCACACTATTTGATTTTAATTTAAAAATGTATTTTTGCTTATATGTTGTATGTTGTACGATATTAGTGACGAGACTATTGAGTCATCGATGGTTTCCTTGTCACAATGACAGCCGATGCTTTGATTTCTCTACTGTCGATAGTTTAAAGAAAATTACCCGTATTCCACTACACTTAATGGCTATGAGACCAGAAATAAAAATATGGGAACAGCATGTATTGTGAGCGGGAGATATATGTAATATGCCTTAGTTTATGTTTCAATCAGATTTACGGTTAGCGCAGTAGCAACTGTCAAACGACAGCTGAAATCCCCTATTTCCTGCACAGGCAGGAGTACCGTCAATAGCGACTATAATTCAAATTGCTCAGGGTGAATGGCAAGCTCTCGTTATATCGATAGATTTATATCTAGCCTATTCCGAGTCTACCTAGTTGCACGCACTAGCTGAAATTTTTATTTCAAGGCGAAAATCTTTTGCATACGAAATTTATCAATATGACCAACGCCTGGAGAGCTGCTGGAATTACGTAAGGATTTTTAAGTTGCACGCTACAAAGCAGATGATTTTCAGTTTTGGCTATAATGCATTATATTTAAATTATAATTATTACGTAATTGTTTGATATTTTTCCAATTGCAGCTACATCCAATACTCGAACATTGCAGCCCGAGTTCTCCGTGAAGCTTTGCGCACGGATTTGCGTGCAGATGCTGCCAAGCGTAATGCAAGCCATGTAAAATTTACTCCATGGGCCAACGGTAGGCCAGCTCGTAAGTACTATCCCCTATTCTCAGGCTCTGCACTTTCAGATTTTGACGAGACCGCCAAAAACGGCTTCTAAAACATATACATTACATAATGTAAAGATATACAGCAAAAAACGCATTTGCTGAGGTTTGAACAATTATTCGTCCCAAAGCACGCCCCAATAGACGGGTTATATCAGGACAGTCAATCAAACGTTCATTCTGATATCGTTTGAATCTGACACATTTTGTTGTATTTTTATGTATTACAGACGAAAAGGCTTAAGTTCGACCAATTTTGGCTCTCGAGAAAGGTGTGAGTCAACCCTGAACCCCAAAAAAAATGTTCTTGTTTAATTTGTACTAACACCTGTGTGAATTTGTAAATCTTAAATGCCTGCTCACATTCCTTTTGAGTGTAACACACGCAATATTTAAAGTAACGAAATCCCTACCCATTTAATGGAAAAAACTGTGACCCTAATACAAGAGTTGAGATAACTGCTACTGGATATGGACTTTTTATACTCGTACTCAAAAAGAGTTAAGGGGTATATTGTATTGGTGGTAAAAGTGGATGTGTGTAACGCAGAGAAGGAAAATTTTCCGACCCCACAAAGTATATATATTCTTGATCAGTATCAATAGTCGAGTCGATAGAGCCATGTCTGTCTGTCCGTCCGTCCGTCCGTCTGTCTGTCTGTCGGTCTTGATGAGCGCCTAGATCTCAGAGACCTTAAGAGCTAGATCAACCAAATTTTGTTTCCATACTCATGTGGTATCACACTGTTACAAGTGTATTTCAAAATTTCGCCCCGCCCCCTTCCGCCTTCACAAAGGACGAAAATCTGTGGCAGCCACAATTTTGAAGATACGCTGCTGACGCTATTCATTCTCTGTCTCGCTCGCACACACTCAGCCCTGTGCAATGCGCGATCAACCCCTAGCGGAGGAGATGTAGAATCTAAATGGTAGATGTAGAATATTTGTTCTAGATGTATTATCTACATTTTACATGTAGATGTAGTTAACAAATGTAGCAAAAAAATGAAAAAAATTAAAATTTTTTTTTTTTTTAATCATAAGCTCATAAATTTATATACTGACTGAGTACGGGTATAAAAGTAAGTCCACGACTAGAAGCGACTCACGTTCCTTCTCTGTTTTTTGTCTGTTTATATTGCTTTAACTTATTTTTTCTTTTCGTACAGCGCGCCAAACCCAGTCGGAATCCTAGACGTCTGGTCTCCAGGGACGATATTATCAGAAGTACCGATTTGTGAAAGCCGTGGGAATTCCATAATTCAATTTTAATCCTTACATCAAACTGAATGTGTTGAATTAAACTATTAAAAAAAAAACAATGCTAGTTTCAATATAGAACTTTATTTAACTAAAAAATATCAAAACCATAGAATATTTTTCCGAATCGATCATGCAAGGGTATCGCAAGAGAAGTAACAACAGCTTTTTATAGGCAGGAAGACTACTGTTTCTCCTTCTCAATAGTGTAGAAATGTGGCCAGGCCTGTATCTCCTCATACAACCGCCGTCCTGGACTTTCCGTTGAGTTGCATTGGCAGTGACAGATAAGTCGATAATCGGATGCAATGTGGCCATCCTCCACACCGCGGGCCAAAAGATTTCGGCACATGTTCAAAGCATCCGGCGTGGGCAATTCGCGCATGAAGCAACCGATGAAACTGATGCCCAGTGCGATCCTGTTGTATCCAATGTATGCGCTAACTGCATGCCAGCCGCGTCCTTCGTAGATGTTGCCATCACAACCAATAAGAAAGTTATAAGCAATGTCATTCCATCTCCGCGACTCGATGTGAAAGCACTGAAAATGTGATCAAATAAATTTAACGACATTCCTCTAATATCAGTGGTGCTAGCAATAGAATACGGATAATATAGCATTTCATATGAATAATTTTAGTTATTTTTCAAAATGATTACAAATTGGTAAGCATTTTTAACACACAAATATTTTTATACCCGTACTCAAAAAGTTAAGAGGTATATTGTATTTGTGGTAGAAGTGGATGTTTATAACGCAGAGAAGGAAACGTTTCCGACCCCATAAAATATATATATTCTTGATCAGCATCAATAGCCGAGTCGATAGACCCAAGTCTGTCTGTCCGTCCGTCTTTCCGACTTGTTTGTCGCCTAGTTCTCAGAGACTATAAAAGCAAGAGCAACCAACTTTTGTTTCCAAACTCATGTGATATCACACTGCTACAAGTGTATTTCAAAATTTCGCCCCGCCCCCTTCCACAAAGGACGAAAATCTGTGGCAGCCACAGATAAAACTAAAAACGCAGTATTGTAGAGAATGACCATATATTCTAGTTTGCGAAATCTGAGTCAGATCGGATCATTATTATAGCCAGAGTAAAGAAATTAATTTTCAGTTTCTTCCCCCACCTCCTACGGCGCTGCTGACGCTACTTATTCTCTTTCTCGCTCGCACACACTCTGCCCTGTGCAATGCGCGACCTTTGCGGTGAAGATGTAGAGTCAGCATTACATACACAATGTAGAATTTACATTTTAAATGTATTGTAGAGGTTTTTATATTTTTAATTCTCACAAATTCATATACTGACTGAGTACGGCTATAAAAGTAGAGTCGCGTCCAGAAGCGACTCAAACGTTCCCTTCTCGTTTCTTTTCTACTATTTCGTTTGTTTACTCTACAAAAAAATTGACCAAATACTAAATACAATAATACAAAAAAAACACAAATAAATCAAGTCAGATTTAAATATTTTGTATACAAAAATACTAAAATGGCGATTAAAAAACGGTGGGCTGTGGTAGGAAGGTAAAGAGTAGCCTATATTCGCAGACCTAATAAACATTCCAATGAAAAATTCGTGAACATTGATCCAGCCGTTTGCGTTTAATCACTAACCATACAGTATATGTATATGTACATACATATGTAGATGGAACCAGCTTATATATTTATACCCGTACTCAAAAAGAGTTAAGGGTATACTGTATTTGTGGTAAAAGTCGATGTGTGTAACGCAGAGAAGGAAAATTTTCCGACCCCATAAAGTATATATATTCTTGATCAGTATCAATAGCCGAGTCTCTGTCTGTCTGTCTGTCTGTCCGTCTGTCCGTCTGTCCGTCTTGATGAGCGCCTCGTTCTCAGAGACTATAAAAGCTAGAGCAACGAAATTTTTTTCCAGACTCATGTGATATCACACTGTTACAAGTGTATTTCAAAATATCGCCCCGCCCCCTTCCGCCTTCACAAAGGACGAAAATCTGTGGCATCCACAATTTTGAAGATACGTTAAAACTAAAAACGCAGCATCGTAGAGAATGACCATATCTATCAGATTGCCGAATCTGAATCAGATTGGATCATTATTATAGCCAGAACAAAGAAATTAATTTTCAGTTGCTTCCCCCACCTCCTCTGGCACTGCTGACGCTATTCGTTCTCTGTCTCGCTCGCACACACTCTGCCCTGTGCAAAGCGCGAGCAACCCCTAGCGGAGGAGATGTAGAATATTTGTTCTAGATGTATTATCTACATTTTACATGTAGATGTAGTTAGCAAATGTAGCAAAGAAAATGTAAAATGTAAAATTAAAAAATTTTTTTTTAAATTTCAATCATAAGCTCATAAATTTATATACTGACTGAGTACGGGTATAAAAGTAGAGTCGCGACTAGAAGCGACTCACGTTCCTTCTCGTTTTATATTCCATATTCTATTTACATATGTATGTACATATATGTATACACTCAAATAGCTATATATGTATGCCAATATGTATGTATAAATATGTGCATATATGTATGCCAATATGTATGCATATAAATATGTGCATACATATATAAAATTATTTTACTTAAAATCCAGTGTTTTTTTATGTAATAAACAAACTACATATGTACACATAAATATGTATGATAAAAAAAATCAACATATATATACAAATTTCCTGAATAAATGTACATATGTATGTATCTATATTATAAATTTGTAGAAAAAATTGTGTGTGTAAGCGGCCAACTCCTAATTATAAATTTGTAGAAAAAATTGTGTGTGTAAGCGGCCAACTCCTAAACGCGTGCACCAAGTTGCATGCGGTTTTTTTTTTAAATGATAGCCAGAGTAGCATGTAGCATTGTTTCTATACAAAAGTTTTTACTTTTCTATAAACAGGTTCCTCAAAAATTACAAATTATTAAAAAAAAAATAATCCAATTTGGTCTAAAAATGTGTGTTTGAACTATTCTATTTCATTTTATATTGTGTCATTCTGTAGAAAGGAACATTTTATAAAAGATTTTGTTTGTATACCTTTTTGTGTAAAAATTATTTTCAAAAAAATTTCAATTTTTGTAAGTATATTTGTTGCTTTTGAAAATGTTGCGTTTTAAGCCAACCTGTGTGGTTTTTAGAGTTAAATGTCGAGACAATTAAATTTTGGGCCGGCGTACGCGAAGTGCGTCAAAAGTTGTGGCTTCGAGGAGCCGTGCAAGTAGCCAAGACATTACACATCGCAATGAAAATAATCGTCTACGCACAGCAAGGTCCCGTTCAAATCAACGTTCCGTTGATGATGCAACAACAACTGCAAATGAACGTCGTGATATACAAAATCTACAAAGTTTTGCGTTCGCGTACAATAGTGTCACCGATTACGCTTCTCATTCTCACGCCATTATCAGGCATATACATTTAAAGGTGAAGCAGATGGGATGTGCTGTGCGAGTGGTAGGGAAAAACAACCATTGAGCACATTACTTAATGGATTGACACCTGAGTCTAATCATTAGTTAACAATATACGAAAGTATAATTCGAGTCTTCAAATGATATCTTTTGGCGCCACAAATATCATAAGAGACAACTTCATGCCAACGTTCAAGGCAATTAAATAGTTTTGTTTATGCAAATTTAACTTTTGTTCTCATTCCTATTTTTGTCAGATTCAACGCGGAAGATCGGAAGCATTTACTACCACACGCGGATAAATATTATTTTCGATTTGCAAGATACATATGTTCCATGAGCACAACGAATTGGTTCAGTTATTCAAAACGTCGCTTGATCGAATGCCATCAGACGATCATAAAATTGTTATTCGAGCTGATAAAACGCCGGTTGAGGAACATGCAAGGCGTTTCAATGCACAAACAGTTGACGAAATGGCAAAAGTCATAGTTGGTGAGCAATTTAATAATCGCGATATTGGCTTCATCTTAGAAATCGTAGAATCCGAGACGCATAGCTGTTATGATGCACTACAATATCCCATATTGTTTTAGAGCGGGCAAGATGGCTATAATTTCAACATTAAAATGATAAATCCAGTAAACGGGAAATTGGTGAATAATTTATGATTGATTTTTATTTTAATTGAAATTAAATTTAATTTAATTCAATTGTAGGTCGAGAAGGAACAAAGAAAGTTAGTGCTATGAATTATTACGCATGCATATCTGCAGATACGGCATAATCAAGAAAACCACATATTGGGGTATACAGCACTTTTCCAACAGTATATTGTTGACATGTATGCAAAATTTAATCGGAACGGTTGAATTTTCTTCGATTCAACCAAGCCAAATTTCGTTCCGAAGAGTATGTTCATTTGCGTTATGCCATTAACAACGATGGTAATGCACATAACGTGGGAACTACGATAATTTTACCATCATCGTATGTTGGAAGTCTACGTCATATGTTTGAGTACGCGCAAGATGCGATGTCATACGTTCGCCTTTACGCCTTACGCCTTTACACCATCACATGTAATCCGCAATGGGAAGAAATCTCGGAATTATTGTTTGTTGGCCAAACATCGAAAGATCGTCATGATATTTTAGCACGTGTTTTTAGACAAAAATTGAAATCACTCATGGATTTAATTGTCAAACACGGTGCATTTGGGTCTGTTCCATGTTCGATGTATTCAATGGAATGGCAGAAACGAGGTTTGCCTCATGCGCATATTTTGGTTTGGCTGATTGAAAAAATAAGGCCGAATCAAATTGACGATGTGATTTCGGCAGAAATTCCAGATCAGACAGTGGACCCTGAATTGTTTGAAGTGGTCACAAAAAAAATGATTCACGGTCCATGTGGTGCGATAAATTTGAATTAACCCTGTTTTCTTGAAGGGAAATGCTCCAAACGTTTTCTAAAAAATGTGGTTTTCGATACAGTGACGGGCAACGATGGATATCACGAATATCAGCGTCGATCAACTGAAGATAATGGCCATTCGGTAACT
The DNA here is from genome assembly GCA_035043285.1 of Drosophila subsilvestris. Lineage (NCBI taxonomy): Eukaryota > Metazoa > Arthropoda > Insecta > Diptera > Drosophilidae > Drosophila > Drosophila subsilvestris. Next base: position 153,196 of record JAWNNB010001647.1, read on the forward strand.
TTGAGAGTTCAAAATCAAGATTTTGAGATTGATATTTGTTGGGTTGTGCCATATTCACCGTTATTATCTAAGATTTTTAAAGCGCACATAAAGGTAGAGGTCTGCAATTCAGTTCAATCTATTAAATACATCAAAAAAGGAAGTGGTATGGCCGGTTTTGGAGCAGTTACTAATGTTACCGATGAAATCACTCAATTTGAAATGGGCAGATACATCAGTTCAAATGAAGCAGTATGGCGCATAAGAGCTGCGCAACCACCAGCAACAACTCTAACTGCATTTTTTTATTTTGTGTCAACAGTATGATCATGCCGAGCTTAATGCGTTTGTGCAAAAGAATGTTAAATACTGTTAAATATCAATCAGAATGTTTTACGACCAAAAATTGCGAGCTATCGATGAACAACATGGTGGACTGTTCTTTTTGGATGCAGCTGGAGGTACCGGAAAAACGTTTGTCATTTCGATTATTTTGGCTACCATTCGAGCACAAGGTAGAATCGCATTGGCATTGGGTTCGTCTGGCATCTCTGCCTCATTATTGGATGGTGGTCGTATTGCGCACTCTGCCCTTAAGTTGCCCTTGAACATGCAGGCTGACGATAATCCTACATGCAACATTTCAAAAAGATCTGCAATGGCGAGAGTGCTGCAGCAATGCTCTTTTATTGTATGCGATGAGTGTACTATGGCCAACAAGAAGTCACTGGAAGCACTTAATCGTACGTTGAAAGATATTCGTGGAGGTAATCGATTGTTTGGTGGTGCATTGATATTGTTTGCAGGTGATTTCAGACAAATATTGCCTGTAGTCAACTAGGAACTGCTGCTGATGAAATTAATGCGTGTTTGAAAACATCTAATTTGTGGCGCTCTGTGAAAACACTTAGATTGACTAAAAATGTACGTGTTCAATTGCAAAACGATGCTTCCGCAGATTTGTTTTCCAGACAACAATTCTGGCTTAATAACGCTTCCAAAAATTGTTTGGCCTTTTGTGTCATCGAAGGAATACTTGATTCAGAGCGTGTTTCTAAATATTGTACAAAATTTTAGAAACCATGACTGGTTGAGGGAAATACCAATTTTGGCCGGAACAAATAAATATGTCAATGAGATCAACGCATCTACTTTGAATTCCTTCCCAGGAGAAATGGTTGCGTATAGGTCGATTGATACAATTATCAACCAAGATGATGTTGTAAATTATCCAGTCGAATTTTCAAATTTTTAAATTATCTGGATTGCCGCCAAACTATTAACAAGTAAAAGTTGGAGCCACCATAATTATGCTGCGGAATCTTAATCCACCACGGTTTTGTAATGGTACAAGACTTGCTGTGAAAAAAGTTATGACTAATTTACTTGAGGCAACTATTTTGACTGGGAAATTTTGTGGTGAACACATTTTAATTCCGAGAATTCCGATGATTCCGACTGACATGCCATTTGATTTCAAACGACTACAATTTCCGATTCGTCATTGTTTAATTTCGATGAATTCCTAAACATTAAATTAGTAAGGAGCGAAGCGCTTGGGTCTGCTAGTATACATATATGTATATATAAAAACATCTATAAATGTAAATATATGGATCGTGTTCAGAGTGCATTCCAGCATTCTAGCATTCCAGCTACGCAAGCGGTTGCCCTCGCTCTCGCCCTCATACTTGAGCATTTTTTCACCCCGACGACGCGCTCTCGCGCAACTCACCACGCTCACGGTCCCGGTCCCGCTCTTAGTATTAATACGCTTCTACATCCAAAGCAAAACGACCGACTTCTTTTGCACGCAACAAATACATTGAATAAACCTATATACCTGAAGAACTTGGACTCTTTTTGGGGACTTGGAATTACTGATCTGTGGGGACCCCTAACCCGAGACATCCTACGCCTAAATAGATCGTAAAAACCATTCTCTGAAAAATAAATTGATTGATAATACGGCAGCAACGAAGTCGAAAGCCGACGGCATTTCATATTAACTAACAATGTACAATACCAATTTATTGCATATACATATGTACACAAATATAGATGTATATACATAAAATGAACATATACATATGTGCATACATATATACCTATTCCTTGCATTGTATATATATAGAATCTGAAAAATGTAAATTTATTGACATAGTTGAAAAGTAGAAAGCCGTCGGCATTTGCACGATCCTTATGTTGTTATGAGAGAAAACGAAAAGGAACTTGAGTCGCTTCTAGTCGCGACAAAACATTTACACCCGTACTCAGTCACTATGTAAATTTGTGAGCTTATGATTGAAATTTAAATAGAAATTTTACATTTTAAATTTGTTTGCTACATCTGTTAACTACATATACATATAAAATGTAGATAATACATCTAAAACAAATATTCTACATCTACCATTTAGATTCTACATTTTCTCCGCGAGAGGGCGCTCGCGCTTTGCACAGGGCAGAGTGTGTGCGAGAGAAAAAGAGAATGAATAGCGTCAGCAACGCCAGAGGAGGTGGAGGAAGCAACTGAAAATTAATTTCTTCATTCTGGCTATAATAATGATCCGATTTGATTCAGATTCGTCAAGGTAAATGTGGATGTGTGTAACGCAGAGAAGGAAAATTGTCCGACCCCATAAAGTATATATATTCTTGATCAGCATCAATAACCGAGTCGATAGAGCCATTTCTGTCTGTCCGTCCGTCTGTGCGTCTTGTTTGACGCCTAGTTCTCAGAGACTTTAAAAGCTGGAGCAACCAAATTTTGTTTCCAGACTCATGTGATATCACACTGAATCAAGTTTCTTTCAAAATTTTGCCACGCCCCCCTCCGCCTTCACAAAGGACGAAAATCTGTGGCATACACAATTTTAAAGATACGACCTAAAAACGCAGTATCGTAAAGAATGACCATATCTACCAAATTGCCAAATCTGGTACAGATCGGATCATTATTATAGCCAGAATACAGAAATAAATTTTCAGTAGCTTCCCCTACCTCCTCTGGCGCTCTCTCGCACTCACTCTGCCCTGTGCAATGCGCGAGCGCACGCTCGCGGATGACATGTAGAATCTAAATGGTAGATGTAGAATATTTGTTCTAGATGTATTATCTACATTTTAAATGCAGATGTAGTTAACAGATGTAGCAAAAAAATGTTAAATTTAAAATTTCTATTTAAATTTTAATCATAAGCTCACAAATTTATATACTGACTGAGTACGCTTATAAAATTAGAGTCGCGACTAAAAGCGACTCACGTTCCTTCTCGTTTTTATATTTTATATATTTCCCACGCCCCACTCTGCCAATACCTCATTTATGTTGCGGTAGCTCAGGTCGCTGGCTGCACAACAACATACAAAATAAGAAAAACTCAGAAAACAAAAATTGTAGAACTAACACATGCACAGTATGTGATAACTATGTATGTTAAACTAAAAATCAAAACCGGTTCCGAAACATAAGCATTGGTAAATCTATTGTGGTGTCTGTGTACACACATACATGCCTAATGGCCCAGCTCTCGACCCGAACGTCTCAGGTCCACGACCCAAATGTCTCAGGTCAAGAGCCGAACGTCTCAGGTCCAGAGCCGAAGACCTTAGGACCTGGGACGGCAAATTCTGCTGTGCCACTTTCGGTGTAAGAACTGGCACATCTATCTAGACCGTGACACGAGATTTTTATATCTATATATATAAAAGAAAGTCGTGTTAGTTACACTATTTATAACTCAGGAACGGCTGTACAGAAATAACTGAAAATTTGTGGGTAGGTAGCTTAGAGCCAGGAGACTGTAAACGCCAGTCACTATAAACCGTGGTATAACAAAAAAGAATCACACTTGGAATAACAAAACGAAAATGACAGCTATGTAATGTTAGTAATGTTAATGTAATGTTAATGTATGTTAGAAATCAATATTAAAAAAGTGAAGTGAATTATAAAACACGGTATAAAAAAAACTCATAAGACTTGGAATAACAAAACGCATCTCAAACAGCTAAGTAATTTTGTCTATGAATGAATGGTTGAAAATTTGAGTTTTGAAATAAATTGTTAGGTGAATTAAAGTGAAGTGAAGTTTAATTAACAATGCCGAGACCAAGACGATCGAATCTTTCCCGACAAAGCCGTAATGCAAGAAGGATACGAAACACTGCAAATGAAAAAAGAATGAACAGAGCGACGCGTTAGTATGGCTCGACTTCGTGCTTCTCAGTCATATTGCGTCGACATGTATGTCAAAATAGAAACGAAATTTTTCACTTTCATTAGGTTGAACAAAGCCAAACTACGTTCTGAGGAGTACATCTATTTTTTTTGTTAAGTTTTTTCAAAGCAGCTAATATTGGTCGAAATTGGCCCGGGAACGTGAATATGATAACCAGGAATTAGATTTAGTAGTTCAACCGAATGTACCCGTATTGAATTCCCAACAAAAGGACGTTTATGATATTTTAATGAAAGCAATCGATGATGAAAATGGTGGTTTATATTTCCTAGATGCCCCTGGTGGAACTGGTAAGACATTCATCATGTCAGTAGTTTTAGCCACTGTTCGTGCGATATCCAACATAGCGGTTGCAGTTGCTTTTTCTGGAATGGCAGCAACATTGTTAGAAGGATGCCGTACGGATCATTCAACATTAAAATTAAAGTTAAATCTTCAAACTATTGAAGAACTAACGTGTAATATTGCAAAACACTCAGCAATGGCCAAAGTTTTATCGGCATTGAAAATCATCATCTGGGACGAATGCACATTGGCGCATAAACGTGCATTAGAAGCACTTAACCGAACTTTGAAAGATTTACGCAATGACTCGAGATATTTTGGAGGAGATTTCCGCCAAACACTGCCAGTAATTCCAAGATCTACGGCTGCCGACGAAATAAACGCTTGCCTCAAATCGTCGAATCTATGGCACTATGTGAAGAAACTGCAGCTGACAACAAACATGAGAGGTTGCTTAATGAAACATCTGCTGAAGATTTCTCGGAGCAATTGCTGACTATCGGTAATGGTCAAGTACCTGTCGATGAATCGAGCGGATTGATATCATTTCCAAATAATTTCTGTAATTTTTTCTCATCAAAAGACGAACTTATCAAAAATGTATTTCCAAACATTATTTCTAACTACAAAAATAATGAATGGTTAAGTGAGCGAGCAAGTTTAGCGGCTAAGAATAAAGATGTAGATGACCTGAACTACATGATTCAAAATAAGATCATTGGAACAATGCATTCATTCAAATCTATTGACTGCGTCACAAATGAAGATGAAGCCACCAACTATCCAATCAAATTTTTAAACTCCCTGGATGTGCCTGGCTTACCACCGCACAATTAACACGCCTTAAGGTTGGCTCCGTAGTAATCATGCTTCGAAACATAAACCAACCAAAACTGTGCAACGGTACGCGTTTGGTGGTTAGAAAGAGTTATGAACAATATATGAACAATGATGAACAATGTAATTTTCGCGACGATATTAAAAAGAAAATTCAAAGGTGAGGAAGTTCTCATTCTGAGGATCCCGATGATCCCAACCGATATGCCGTTTGAATTTAAAAGATTTCAATTTCCGATCCGTCTTGCATTTGCCATGACCATCAACAAATCACAAGGCCAATACTTAAAAGTTTGTGGTTTGAATCGAGAACATCCATGTTTTTCCAATGGTCAATTATGTGTGGCATGTTCACGGGTCGGAAGTCCATCTGCGTTGTTTGTTTTTGCGCCTGATGATAAAACAAAAAATGTCGTGTATCACAAGGTACATAAGTGAAGAGCAACCTATGTACTAAAATAAAGAAATAATAATGAATTATTAATGTGGGTATTTAATTTTTCTTGTTGTAATTTTTCTAATAACAAAAAATTAATAAATTCCAAAATCTGCCTTGAATTTATTTATTTATTTTCGCGGTCTTAGTCAGCTTACATGGCAACTTTGTGGACGTTGGACGTTGATATGCAATGACTGCACCATCAAGTGGCCCATGCGACACCAAGACGAAGCCTGTTAAGCGCGGAACAAAGGTAGCTAGAAATCCATCTCAAAAGATTAGGAGGAAACCCGAAAACGTCAAGTTTTTGTGCTAGAAGGGATTGGTTTACAGAGTCGAATGCTTTACTGAAATCAGTGAAGATAATATCCGTCTGAGAGTTACATTGGAAGCCTTTAATGATAAAAGAGGTAAATTCTAATAAATTTGTGGTTGTTGATCGCCGCTTTATAAATCCGTGCTGAGATGGAGATATAAGTGATTTGCAGAGATGTTGAAAGTGCGGAAATTTTTTCAAACATTTTAGGAATAGCGGATAACTTAGATATACATCTATAAATTTTAGCATCAGACTTGCCACCTTCTTATGGAGGGGAATAATAAAAGATTCCTTCCAGATCGGGGGAAGCATGAAGACTTAATGGATACGGTGAATAGTTTAAGCAGGGTTCCACACATAGCGTCGGCACAGTACCTGAGTACACAGCCGGGAACTCCGTCAGGACCTGGTGAAAACACCGGCTTAACTAGTCGAAGATAATGAAGCAGTGCGCTGCCGTTTTATTTGGAAATGATAGTGAGGATGGATGTGCGGACGTTCTATGCTTTCTATTTACGAAACTGAAAAACTGTTTAGGGTCCTGTGAAAAGCGTATCCTGCATCGAGATAGGTAATTTTTATAGCATTAAGCATTAAAAACGGAGAAATTTGACCGAGCTAATACATAGCGAGAGGAGAGAGAGAAGTCGAGAACCAACTTCTTGAAATTTGTTATATAGTCTTGATTTAGGTTTTTTAGACTGGATAACTCTTTGGTAAACCAAGGAGGCTTCCCAGATTTAACCGGACAAGAAAGTGGGACACAAGAATCAAAAAGTGTGTCGAGTACATTGTAAAATATGTTTGTGCCTTTCATAACGTCAGTGCACAAGTACAGAGCGGACCAATCAAAATCCCTAATGAGGTTATTAAGCTTCGTAAACTCGGCTTTACGAAAGCAACGGACACGTTCAGATAGCCTATCCGCTCGGTCCAATACAGTAGGCCCAATATCGGCTGACACTTCGAATGTAGGATGGTAGGAGTCTTCAGGTATAGTGAGCGGAAGGGCTCGGGTTAGCAACGCTATGGTCGGATCCGAGACAAAGCACAGATCAAGCAATCGACCCAAGGAATTGTGTACATGGTTGACTTGAGACAGGGATAGGTCCAACAAGCTGACGATAAAGTTATGTCGTGACATGGGCACAAGGTTATTAGACTCGTTAACCGAAGACCAAACAGTACCTGGCAAATTGAAATCGCCAAGAACTATCAAATGGTCTTTATCTGATAGCGAGGAAGAAACAGTTTTTAAAGCGGACAAGTGATGCTCGTATATTAAGATATCCGAGGAAGGTGGAATATACGAGCAAGTAATGAAAATGCATGTTCAAAGTTTGAGGTCGTACGTTCGCAAACAATACAAAAAGTTAAATGTGTTATGATGAAAAATCGTTTTTCAGGTATGTAAAATTATAGGTTACAGTTTTGTCTATTATGTGTGTTGCTTTGAGTTGCTTAAGGTTTCAAATGCTAACGTTTCTAAAAATTTCTCAGTTAACTTGGTCGGTTCCCAGTTTTTGAAGTCAATTTCGTTGTAAACCGTAATCATAATTTTTTGATTTGCTTAGAACTCACCTGCATGTCACGGATTAGTCGCACGTTAATGGCGCGTTTCTCGGAACTCTCGGTGGCCGTGTGTACTGTTAGGAATATTTATATTAAATTAAAAAAAAACGAGAAGGAACGTGAGTCGCTTCTAGTCGCGACTCTACTTTTATACCCGTACTCAGTCAGTATATAAATTTATGAGCTTATGATTGATATTAAAAAAAATTTTTAATTTTACATTTTACATTTTTTTGCTACATTTGTTAACTACATCTACATGTAAAATGTAGATAATACATCTAGAACAAATATTCTACATATACCATTTAGATTCTACATCTCCTCCGCTAGGGGTTGCTCGCGCATTGCACAGGGCAGAGTGTGTGCGAGCGAGACAGAGAATGAATAGCGTTAGCAGCGCCAGAGGAGGTGGGGGAAGCAACTGAAAATTAATTTCTTTATTCTGGCTATAATAATGATCCGATCTGATTCAGATTCGGCAATCTGATAGATATGGTCATTCTCTACGATACTGCGTTTTTAGTTTTATCGTATCTTAAAAATTGTGGCTGTCACAGATTTTCGTCCTTTGTGGAGGCGGAAGTGGGCGGGGCGAAATTCTGAAATACACTTGTAACAGTGTTATATCACATGAGTCTGGAAACAAAATTTGGTTGATCTAGCTTTTAAGGTCTCTGAGATCTAGGCGCTCATCAAGACGGACAGACAGACGGACGGACAGACAGACATGGCTCTATCGACTCGGCTATTGATACTGATCAAGAATATATATACTTTATGGGGTCGGAAAATTTTCCTTCTCTGCGTTACACACATCCACTTTTACCACAAATACAGTATACCCCTTAACTCTTTTTGAGTACGGGTATAATGAAGTAAGGAAGCTATCTTCGGCGTACCGCAGTTAAAGTTAAGTTAAAGTACATATTTCGTTACCATAGCAGTTACATACATATATGTAAATATATACATATGTACATTAGTGCAGAACTTATTTTCGAAAACTCTGAATTTCAAAGGTCTCAGGGTCTTAAAATATTCCTTTTGTTATGAAACAATAAAACAAAAGGTTTTAGCCCGATTGGAATACGTTTAAGCCTAGTACTCAGATCCAAAAACGGTTTGCTGGCAAAAAAGTCATATATTCTACTTTCCTTACGGTTACACCGCTCAGACAGATGTTTGGTTTTGTTAAAAGTTAATGAAATGCACTTCTTCGGCTGGGTTCGCTCTTCTCCAGGCATATCCTGGGCTCCCCAATATTTTATTGGCGACGCCTCCCGTGCCGACCACCGTGAAGACAACATGTTTTGAAAACAATATTTGTTTTATATTCATGAAAATTAATACAAATAGTATATTTGTATATTGTATATCCATATAATTGTTCTTCATATAATACTGCAATAATTAGATAATACTCTTCTTATTATTTCAATATTTCCTTTGGTTTTTTTGCTCTCATATTGCAATTTTTGCTTCGAGTTTGCTGGCAAACTATATAAAATTGATATAACTTTACAAGGGGGTAGAAACATACCAGCAATACCAGCAAATACCTTTGGATACTTTTCTAGTATATACCGACCCATTTTTTTTGTAGATCTGAGTACTGAATTCCGTACAGAGCCTAGAAAACAGTTTTTAAAAACATTTCTTATCGGTTTCATACGAATATAAACCCTGAATCTGTTCGCGAGCTGTTTTTTTTGGTCTGAGTACTAGGCTCAATGTAAGTGAAGGCTCTTAAAATAAATAAACTTTTATTAACCAAATTTTAGCCAAATTTTGTTTCCAGTCTCATGTGCTATCACACTGAATCAAGTTCCTTCTCGTTTTTATACCCGTACTCAAAAAGAGTTAAGGGGTATACTGTAGTGTGGTAAAAGTGGATGTGTTAACGCGAGAAGAGGAAAATTTTCCGACCCCATAAAGTATATATATTCTTGATCAGTATCAATAGCCGAGTCGATAGAGCCATGTCTGTCTGTCCGTCCGTCTGTCCGTCCGTCCGTCTGTCCGTCTGTCCGTCTTGATGAGCGCCTAGATCTCAGCGACTATAAGAGTTAGAGCAATCAAATTTTGTTTCGAGACTCATGTGATATCACACTGCTACAAGTGTATTTCGAAATTTCGCCCCGCCCCCTTCCGCCCTCACAAAGGACGAAAATCTGTTGGATCTACAATTTGGAAGATACGATAAAACTAAAAACGCAGTATCGTAAGGAATGACCATATCTATCAGAGAGCCAAATCTGGTACAGATCATTATTATGGCCAGAATGAAGAAATTAATTTTCAGTTGCTTCCCCCACCTCCTCTGGCGCTGCTGACGATATTCATTCTATGTCTCGCTCGCACACACTCTGCCCTGTGCAATGCGCGAGCAACCCTAGCGGAGGAGATGTAGAATCTAAATGGAAGATGTATAATCTACATTTTAGATGTAGATGTAGTTGATGTAGCAAAAAAAATGTAAAATTCAAATTTTTTTTTTATTTTAATTATAAGCTCACAAATTTATATATTGACTGAGTACGGGTATAAAAGTAGAGTCGCGACTAGAAACGACTCACGTTCCTTCTCGTTTGGTATGTTCTGTCGCAGCAAAGGATTCAACTTGACAAATTGACGATTCTACGTCTCCTAAGCCCGTGGCGCAGCGGTCTAAGTGGCTGACTGAAGAGCGAAGCTGAGCAGCGAGCTCAAGCCACACTCGGTGCAAGTTAATTTACTTTTTTTTTTTTTTCTTTAACCTTTTATCTAATCTATCAAAATTATTATTATTTGTGATCAATTTGGAGGACCTTCCTTTTTTACACTCTCTTTCGTTTTTCATTTGAAATAACTTATACATTTTTTTTTTGTTTGATTATTTTTGGTGGTTATTATATTTTTATACCCGTACTCAAAAAGAGTTAAGGGTAAAAGTGGATGTGTGTAACGAAGAGAAGGAAAATTTTCCGACCCCATAAAGTATATATATTCTTGATCAGTATCAATAGCCGAGTCGATAGAGCCATGTCTGTCTGTCCGTCCGTCTGTCTGTCCGTCTTGATGAGCGCCTAGATCTCAGAGACCTTAAAAGCTAGATCAACCAAATTTTGTTTCCAGACTCATGTGATATAACACTGTTACAAGTGTATTTCAGAATTTCGCCCCGCCCACTTCCGCCTCCACAAAGGACGAAAATCTGTGACAGCCACAATTTTTAAGATACGATAAAACTAAAAACGCAGTATCGTAGAGAATGACCATATCTATCAGATTGCCGAATCTGAATCAAATCGGATCATTATTATAGCCAGAATAAAGAAATTAATTTTCAGTTGCTTCCCCACCTCCTCTGGCGCTGCTAACGCTATTCATTCTCTGTCTCGCTCGCACACACTCTGCCCTGTGCAATGCGCGAGCAACCCCTAGCGGAGGAGATGTAGAATCTAAATGGTAGATGTAGAATATTTGTTCTAGATGTGTTATCTACATTTTAGATGTAGAATGTAGTTAACAAATGTAGCAAAAAAATGTAAAATTAAAATTTTTTTTAAATTTAAATTATAAGCTCACAAATTTATATACTGACTGAGTACGGGTATAAGAGTAGAGTCGCGACTAGAAGCGACTCACGTTCCTTCTCGTTTTATGTTCATATCACTAAATTCTTGATAACGTTTTTTTATACCCGTACTCAAAAAGAGTTAAGGGGTATACTGTATTTGTGGTAAAAGTGGATGTGTGTAACGCAGAGAAGGAAAATTTTCCGACCCCATAAAGTATATATATTCTTGATCAGTATCAATAGCCGAGTCGATAGAGCCATGTCTGTCTGTCCGTCCGTCCGTCTGTCCGTCTGTCCGTCCTGATGAGCGCCTCGTTCTCAGAGACTATAAAAGCTAGAGCAACCAAATTTAGTTTCCAGACTCATGTGATATCACACTGTTACAAGTGTATTTCAAAATTTCGCCCCGCCCTCTTCCGCCTTCACAAAGGACGAAAATCTGTGGCAGCCACAATTTTGAAGATACGAAAAAACTAGAAACGCAGTATCGTAGAGAATGACCATATCTATCAGATTGCCGAATCTGAATCAGATCGAATCATTATTATAGCCAGAACAAAGAAATTCATTTTCAGTTGCTTCCCCCACCTCCTCTGGCGCTGCTGACGCTACTCATTCTCTTTCTCGCTCGCACACACTCTGCCCTGTGCAATGCGCGAGCAACCCTAGCGGAGGAGATGTAGAATCTAAATGGTAGATGTAGAATATTTGTTCTAGATGTATTATATACATTTAACATGTAGATTTAGTTAACAAATGTAGCAAAAATATGTAAAATAATTTTTTTTTTAATTTTAATCATAATCCTATATATTTATATACTGACTGAGTACGGGTATAAAAGTAGAGTCGCGACTAGAAGCGACTCACGTTCCTTCTCGTTTTATATGTATTTTTATGAAGGAATCAATTTAGTTTCTTCACTGGCAATTACCTAAGACCTCTGCGTTTGATTGGTACCAGAGAACTGCAAGAATCCACCGGCACTTAAGGTGCACCGGGTAAATGTAGGGTGATTTTGACACCCGGTGTTTCCGGACAACTGAGTGTACAATACAATCCTGCATGAGTGTTTGCACACACAAGTTACAAAATTGAGTAGGTACCCTGCAGTACTGGCTGTCACCGCATGAAATTGTCATAGGAAAATTTGTTCAGGCTCGACGTCGACAAAGGCAGCGACGTCGACGTCAGCATGAAATTCTGTCCGGCTTCCACTGCTGCAGATCGAAACGGACGCGGAAGAAAGAGAGGCAGATATCCATATATTTCCCTCTCTCTCATATTTTTAGTTTTCTCTACCTACATTCGACCCTAACTCTTCTACTCTCGCTCATTTCGTCTCCTCAAAGGTATGAAAAGAGAAAAACCGATTAGTTGGTGAAATATTTTGTTGCGAGCGCCTTTGATTTTTTGTAGTTGCGCGTCTATTTACATGTTTATTCCTTTCAAAAGTGGTTTTTCAGTGTTTTTAAAGTCAGGTAAGTGGATTACAGTGATAACAGTGCGCGTTGTTAGTTAAATTAAATTGTTACATGGGTTTCGCAAGAAAAAATATGTCTGGAATCTAGATTCTAGAACATTCTAGCCGCGTGGTCTCGTTAACCAAGTGCGTCGCTGCGCGTGTTTGTTTTTGCTCGAGAAAACCCATGTAACTGAAAATACAGCATTTTTAATTAAAAAAATATATATGTGCAATTTGACTTATTCATTTACAGATCAAAACATTTCTGAAGTTGCTGGAGAAGGACTCATTGCCTCAAAAGTGTGCTGGACGAAAAAGTAGTCCAGGAGTATAACCTGGACGGGACTTGCGAAAAAAATGTTTAAAATGCCGAGCCTGACTATATTCGGTTCTCAAAGGTAAAATCCAATTTCATATGTGTATTGCTTTATACAAATCACAACATAACTCAGAAGTTAGTTCAATAAATATTACATTCCGTGGCTAAAAATTTGTTTTTTTATATCATTTCAGGAGCATTGGTGCTTATTAACCCGATCGAGTCGGTTAAGGAAGGCCCTACAGATAATTTAAAATAATTAAAGCAACAAACAATCTAGAAAACTAAGTTAAATAAATATATTTACTTTTATTTGAATGAAGTGTTTAAAGAAATTTTTGGGTGGGTTTCACATATGAAACTATCCGTGAAATTTCGTTTCGAGTCACCAGTGATTTCATATGGGGACATTTCGAAAGTGTCCCGAGTGAAATCACTGGTGGCTGTCCCGAGTGAAATCACTGGTGGCTGTCCCGAGTGAAATCACTGGTGGCTGTCCCGAGTGAAATCACTCATCGCTTGTACGTATAAGCCACCGGTGAAGTCACTGGAAAACTCAGTGACAATTTCATTTGAATTTTCATGAGTGAAAAATGCGGACACGTCCATACAAATTTCATCTGGAGTTTCACCAGTGAGTCCCTACAGGCTACGGACATGGAATGAGTGATTCGCCGAATGAATCACCAGTGAAAAGTGACTTTTGGAACTGCAGGGTAGCTGTGTGCATGAGTGTGTGTGGCATGCATTGGCGCATCGGAGTCGAAAGAAGGGTGGGTGAAAAGGGAAGCACAAAATGTATAGAGTGTCTTGGGTGTTAAGATTTCTTTTGTGCAAGGCTTCGCTTAAGTTGCTTTTTTAGTACTTGCTGATGGAAATTCGTCGCTTAGTCGCAATATGAAAATTTCGACAAGCACGAAGAATTAACTTGATTTATACAGCCGAAAAGTACTCATAAGTACAGACACAGGCACCATGGTGTGTACAAAACACCCGGGTGATACGCATTGCATGAGTGCGACCGGAACCCGTTGCTAAAAACATCTGGGTGCGTGCAGAAAAAGAACGGGTGATTGTGTGAGTGAGTGCGAGACATTGCCGAACTCGCAGCACACACAACTTTGATGAGTGAGTGTCTTTGATTTGCTTAGCCGGTGGCGAGTGGCACCGAACACACTATTCGTAGGGTGTAGTAGGGTGGCAAAACTGACACCTTACAGTTCTCTGATTGGTCACAACTAAGTCAAATACCCATCCACGCACTATGTGTATTTGCGTCAGTTTATACAACGACTGCGTACCAACAGAGTTTTATGCATAGGCTTTCGGCTCTGCTCCGGTCGAACCGTTCTTACGCTATATCGAACTATTTCTGTGGTGATAAGCTATGAGCTTTTCAGGAGTTTGAGAACAAAATTAGTTCTTTTGGTTTTCATTGAATTTATATAATGTATGTTTATCATCTAAAAGGTAAAACGAGAAGGAACGTGTGAGTCGCTTCTGGGCGCGACTCTACTTTTTTACCAGTACCCAGTCAGTAGGTACATACATATATCCATTTGTGAGAAATTAAAAATATTTTACATTTTACATTTTTTTGCTACATCTGTTATCTACATCTACAATGTCGATTATACTTTTAAAATGTATATTCTACATTGTGTATGTAATTCAGATTCTTACATCTTCTCCGCAACGGTCGCGCAGTGCACAGGGCAGAGTGTGTGCGAGCGAGAAAGAGAATGAATAGCGACAGCATCGCCAGAGGAGGTGGAAGCAACTGAAAATTCATTTCTTTATTATAGCTATAATAATGATCCGATCTGATTCAGATTCGGCAATCTGATAGACATGGTCATTCTCTACGATACTGCGTTTTTAGTTTTATCGTTTCTTTAAAATTGTGGCTGCCACAGATTTTCGTCCCTTGTGGGGGTGAAGGGGGCCGGGCCGAAATTTTGAAATACACTTGTTACAGTGTGATATCACATGAGTCTCGAAACAAAATTTAGTTTCTCTAGCTCTTATGGTCTCTGAGAACTAGGCGACAAACAAGACGGACAGACAGACAGACGGACGGACAGACAGAAATGGCTATATCAACTAGGCTATTGATGCTGATCAATAATGTATGCATATACTTTATGGGGTCGGAAACGTTTCCTTCTCTGTTGCACACATTCACTTCTACTACAAATACAATTAACCCTTTAACTCTTTGAGTACGGGTATAAAATAGAGTGGAAACGTTCTGAGCCGCGGCTCTAATTTTGTACTCAGTATATGTGTACATTAGTATGTACAGCTGTGGTCATGGAAATAGTAGTACCGCACCTCACCTCTTTCAGGACTATTTTTGAGACACTTCCAGCATTCCAAATTGAACAAGTGATCTCTTTTCGGAAAGATAAGGAAAAGATTATATTTTGAAACATTAGAACAGTCCATTGCATTTGCACTCCATCTTCTTGTTTTACATGACTTTAGACAAATACCCAGCTGTTCATAGAAATTGTAGCTCTTTTTAAGATAATCGAAAAAAGCATGGAAACTTAAATTAAAACCAATGTTACATGTTCGACTTATTTCTTGAGGCTTAATATTGCTCAATTTTTTTTTCATCACTGCCTTGTACCGGCCAGTCATGAATCAATAAGGTCCTGCCAACGCTTCAATAGGATTTAAGCCAGTAACCCTTGAACCACTTGTCAAAACCTTTTCCTGTTTGACGGATTGGCTGTTGCTCCAATACATTTGACATTTGCCCATAAGATTTCGATGAGATTAATATTAAGTTGGACAGTTGGATATGGCAAAACATCAATCTTTTCGGATAAAACCGAATTCCTAGCGAGCTTTTGTGAGAGTTTTCGGTCATTATCGTATTTAAAGATCCTTTTGAAAGGCATTTTAAAACAAAAATAGGAGTTTAAACAATTCTTAAGCATACCTACATCCACATTTTTGCTCAAAACTCCAACGCCAGACTATAAAGTACATACTAGGTCATATGAGCTGGGGGTTCAGCCCAGTATGCCCGATGATATTTTTTCATGATTTTGGGAGTAATCGGATTTCTGTGAGTGCCAATCATTTTCTTTTGAGTCTTTCTTACCATTTAATAAAACTTTACTCTGATCAATCAAAAGTATTTTTTCGTCACATATTTCTATGAACAGAAGTTTGTATGGGTATTTGTCTTAAGTCATGTTAAACAAGAAGATGGAAAGCAAGAGCAATAGGTACTCTTCAAGGTTCTAAGGCTTACATTTTAAGCTATCCGAAAAGGGATCACAAGTTCAATTTGGAATACTAAGAAGTGTTGCAAAAACATTGCGGAAAGTGGTGTTGTGCGACAATTCTATTTCCACAATCACAGCTGTACATATGTGAGCTTATGATTTGTAAAATTTTTAAATATTTTGTTTTTTATTACAGCCGTATTTCAAGGAGTATATTTGTGGGAAAAATGGATGTAACGCAGAGAAGGAAACGTTTCCGACCCCGTAAAGTATATATTCTTGATCAGCATTAATAGCCGAGTCGATATAGCCATGTCTGCTGTCCGTCCGTCTGTTTGTCTGTCCATCTTGTTTGTCGCCTAGTTCTCAGAGACTATAAGAGCTAGAGCAACTAAATTTTGTTTCGAGACTCATGTGATATGTAGTGAAGTGTATTTCAAAATTTCGTGACCTTCATTTTAGATGTAGATGTAGTTAACAGATGTAGCAAAAAAATTTAAAACATTTTAATATTCCCACAAATTTATATACTGACTGACGGGTATAAAAGTAGAGTCGCGTCCAGAAGCGACTCACACGTTCCTTCTCGTTTTTTTCTACATCTGTCTCTCTCTTCTCACACCAACATGTCGTTATAACGCGATCTCTTCAGCCAGGGACCGCACTCTTGACAAGGCAGATTTTATTTTGATTTTATTTAAAAATTTGATTTGATATCTGATTTTCTATGATTCTGCTTTTTGGTTTTCTCGTTAAAAGCTTTCTTTAAAATTGTGATTGCCACAGACAAAACAGTTTGATATCTAAGGATATAGAATTTGAGAACGGACGGCTATTTCGACTCGGGTATTGATGCTGATATAAATGTTTTTGTATGTATCAGCTATGTTCACTGGGTTGTGCTTTTCTTTAAAATTATTATCTTTCTGCAAAATCAATGATAATGTGCGCGACGTGGTATGTTGATGATAATGCGTATGAATGGCTATGATAGCTCGTTTATTACTTGGCTTAAAACTTACAAATCACCACATATTTAACGGGTCGCTGTAGTTCTACTGGCTTGTCCATGGGGGTTTGGGCCAGCCAGGAATGTCGGGGAATAATGGAACACAGCTCCTTTGGTATTTTGAACTCTGTAAATAATATATGTAACTACGCTTAACTGAAGAACTTGAAAACAAAGTCTACTTTGACTATTGATGAATACATCTGAGCAAACTCGCTCTTCCGATTCGTCATCGTTGGTATAGTTATTGTTTGGTTTAGTGTCTGCAGCTGGAACCTCAGTGAGGGAAGTTTTCCGACGCTCGTGTCGAGCTCGACTCAAGTTGTTGGCTATTATCTGTATGTTGCCGTTGATGTTGGTCACATTACCAATATGTACATTTGTGGAATTACTGATGTTAACATTTCCCACAGTTTGAATGCTGTTGATAGAGTTCATCAGGTCTCGAAGAGTGTCACTAATTTTGAAACGCTTGTTCGCAGCTGTTGGATGATATTTCTGGTCAGATAATTGTATTTAAAATAAGTAAAATTGTGCAGAACCACTATTTATGCTGCTAATTTGAGAATCTACTCACTTATTGGAGTGCCCAATGGCATGGTACT
Organism: Drosophila subsilvestris; assembly: GCA_035043285.1. NCBI lineage: Eukaryota > Metazoa > Arthropoda > Insecta > Diptera > Drosophilidae > Drosophila > Drosophila subsilvestris. The sequence continues at coordinate 171,073 of JAWNNB010001647.1, forward strand.
GATCTCCTCTGCTGTGTTTGGGTTGTCTTCGTCATCATCATTATCATCCTGGGTGTATTCGCTGTATTCATAATCCAGGCTGTCCACAACCGATGATTCGGCAATTGATTCTACCTCATCCTCATCTGGAGCAGCCTGTGCGGCCAGCCATTCCCGGGTTCGTTCCTCACTTAATGACCTGACCGCTGTGGATATGGGTACGTTGGACATGGCTCTAAGTTTTCCTTGTTTGTCTGTCAATTATGCACAAGTGACGTTGCTCTTTTAGTTTATCAATACTATGTCTTACAAATATATACGCTTCTTTGATAAGTTTCGACTGTCGACCCGTGTCCGTTTTGTATGATAAGATAAGAACCCACCTGGCCCTGTACACCATTGTGTGGTTTGATTTAATTAAAAGTGGCACAGGGGAGAGGGAGGGTAAATATCAGGATTTCTATATGAGCAAGGCTCTAAGTAAAATTTTTATAATGTGTGTGGGTAAAAAGTTCTATCATAAGCCCGCTGGACATATGACGATATCTTCCCGTTAATGGTATTCTTGAAATTATTTTTGCCTTGAAAATTTTGTCGCATGTTTCCGCCGTGCATCGCATATGCTGATTGCAGCTGTTTTACACAAACCGTATGAATTTGGGAAAATATATTTCTAGATAAATTAAACACAGGCAGACAGGTTTCTGTTTTTGTACTTTCTTTTGAGTTTTTAAGACGCGCTAAATTTTCCGTCGACCGAATCAGGGATGATATTCGTATGGAAACGATAAAAATGCATGCTGTAATTATTTCGGTTGAGCAAAAATTTCGCTACATTCGATACATAAGCATTGTATCCAGCACCGCGGAATCGAAAAATTCCTGTCAAACTTCATGTAAAAAAACTGTGGCAGGAATTTTTCGTTAACGTTGTCCTGGAGTGTGTATCAAGCAACATGAGCGGAATCACTAACCATACAGTATATAGATGTGCCAGTTCATACAACGAATGTGTTACAGAAAATTTGCAGCTCCAGGTCCTATGCTCTCAGGGCCTGCTCTCAGTAGGACCTGAGAGAGGAAGACTACCCTGCAGTTCTGGCTGTCACTGCATGAAATTGTCATAGGACAATTTGTTCAGGCTCGACGTCGACAAAGGCAGCGACGTCGACGTCAGCATGAAATTCTGTCCGGCTTCCACTGCTGCAGATCGAAACGGACGCGGAAGAAAGAGAAGCAGATATCCATAGATTTCCCTCTCTCTCATATTTTTAGTTTTCTCTACCTGCATTCGACCCTAACTCTTCTACTCTCGCTCATTTCGTCTCCTCAAAGGGATGAAGGGAGAAAAAACGATAAGTTGGTGTAATATTTTGTTGCGAGCGCCTTTGATTTTTTGTAGTTGCGCGTCTATTTACATATTTATTCCTTTCAAAAGTGGGTTTTCAGTGTTTTTAAAGTCAGGTAAGTGGATTACAGTGATTACAGTGCGCGTTGTTAGTTAAATTAAATTGTTACATGGGTTTCGCAAGAAAAAATATGTCTGGAATCTAGATTCTAGAACATTCTAGCCGCGTGGTCTCGTTAACCGAGTGCGTCGCTGCGCGTGTTTGTTTTTGCTCGAGAAAACCCATGTAACTGAAAATACAGCATTTTTAATTAAAAAAATATATATGTGCAATTTGACTTATTCATTTACAGATCAAAACATTTCTGAAGTTGCTGGAGAAGGACTCATTGCCTCAAAAGTGTGCTGGACGAAAAAGTAGTCCAGGAGTACAACCTGGACGGGACTTGCGAAAAAATGTTTAAAATGCCGAGCCGGACTATATTCGGTTCTCAAAGGTAAAATCCAATTTCATATGTGTATTTCTTTATACAAATAACAACATAACTCAGAAGTTAGTTCAATAAATATTACATTCCGTGGCTAAAAATTTGTTTTTTATATCATTTCAGGAGCATTGGTGCTTATTAACCCGATCGAGTCGGTTAAGGAAGGCCCTACAGATAATTTAAAATAATTAAAGCAACAAACAATCTAGAAAACTAAGTTAAATAAATATATTTACTTTTATTTGAATGAAGTGTTTAAAGAAATTTTTGGGTGGGTTTCACATATGAAACTATCCGTGAAATTTCGTTTCGAGTAACCAGTGATTTCATATGGGGACATTTCGAAAGTGTCCCGAGTGAAATCACTGGTGGCTGTCCCGAGTGAAATCACTGGTGGCTGTCCCGAGTGAAATCACTGGTGGCTGTCCCGAGTGAAATCACTGGTGGCTGTCCCGAGTGAAATCACTCATCGCTTGTACGTATAAGCCACCGGTGAAGTCACTGGAAAACTCAGTGACAATTTCATTTGAATTTTCATGAGTGAAAAATGCGGACACGTCCATACAAATTTCATCTGGAGTTTCACCAGTGAGTCCCTACAGGCTACGGACATGGAATGAGTGATTCCCCGAATGAATCACCAGTGAAAAGTGACTTTTGGAACTGCAGGGTATGTTCTCAGTAGGACCTGAGAGAGTAAGAGAGAGCACGGCCATGGTGCAACAATAACTCTTTGCCAGTCGTTTGTGAAACGGCGTCGAAAGAGGTTGTGTAGCACACGATTTTTTTCTGTATTTTCTGTCTTCTTCTTCCTCACAAATAAAATTCTTTCTATTACTATAAATATTATTTTTTAAATTTTTTTTATTTTCTTAAACATTTTTCTGAATTACGAATTAAATGTCAGCATTTGTTTTTCATTATTTCGATTTATTATTAATCATATTTATTTATTAGCGAAAAAATGTTCTCGCCTGCCAGCGGAGAAGTAAAACACTTTTCTGTCTTCTTCTTCCTCACAAATAAAATTCTTTCTATTACTATATATATTTTTTTAAATTTTTTTTATTTTCTTAAACATTTTTCTGAATTACGAATTAAATGTCAGTATTTGTTTTTCATTATTTCGATTTATTATTATTCATATTTATTTATTAGCGAAAAATGTTCTCGCCTGCCAGCGGAGAAGTAAAACACTTGCTATCTCTTTCTAGCGCGTGTTTGTCTCTGGTGGCGAGATATTATGGTTGAAAATATTTATGGACCATTTTTCAGGTGGTTGGGGGGAATTCGGACATAAAGGGGCTAAGATTAACGAAGACGCCGACAAAGCAGCAAAGAGCGCTGCTACAGAAGGTGAAATGACATACGTACATCTGAGCATTAAAGAAGCTATCAGAGAGATAAAAAACGAAATAGAAATTATGTGGAACGACGATTATAAGCAAAATTGTAGAAGTAAGGGGACTATACTAGCTAACTATTTCCCAGATATACCGAGAAAACCATGGCACCACAAATGCAAATGGAAGGCCAAAAGTATTAAAACAATCAACAGACTTATGACAGGACATACTTACGATAAACCCTTTTTGCTGAAAATCAAAGCAACCGACTCCGATATCTGCGTTGAATGTAACGTAACTGAACATGCTGAGCATCTAATCTTTAAATGTAAACGATTCGCAAACCTCAGGGGTAAGTTTCGTATATTTAGATATTATAACAACTTAAAAGAACTATTGTTAAAAAAGGAGCCACTTCATCTCAGAGAATTGGCCATTTTTATGAGCAAGGCTAATTTCGAGTTTTAATTTCAGAAATCTAACACTTAGTAAAGTAGAATCAAAATAAACAGAGATCAAATATTAATTTTTGATCAATCAACACATAACCAGTCAAGCTCGCTTTTGATTGACAAAAAATAAATAAATTTACCAAACAAGTAAAAAAAAAAAAAATTAAATTAAACAAAAAAAATAAAAAAAAATAAAAAAAAAACAAAAATACAATAAGATCAACACGAGAGCAAGTCTTGCACTTGCGATCAAAAACAAGTACCTGATCAATGCGGTAACGTAGCTGCGATCAAAATCGGATCATCCATGCGATGATTTAATCAAAAAAATAAAAAATAAATAAATATGAATAATAATAAATCGAAATAATGAAAAACAAATACTGACATTTAATTCGTAATTCAGAAAAATGTTTAAGAAAATAAAAAAAATTTAAAAAAATATTTATAGTAATAGAAAGAATTTTATTTGTGAGGAAGAAGAAGACAGAAAAGTGTTTTACTTCTCCGCTGGCAGGCGAGAACATTTTTCGCTAATAAATAAATATGAATAATAATAAATCGAAATAATGAAAAACAAATGCTGACATTTAATTCGTAATTCAGAAAAATGTTTAAGAAAATAAAAAAAATTTAAAAAATAATATTTATAGTAATAGAAAGAATTTTATTTGTGAGGAAGAAGAAGACAGAAAATACAGAAAAAAATCGTGCGCTACACAACCTCTTTCGACGCCGTTTCACAAACGACTGGCAAAGAGTTATTGTTGCACCATGGCCGTGCTCTCTCTTACTCTCTCAGGTCCTACTGAGAGCATAGTCTTCCTCTCTCAGGTCCTACTGAGAGCAGGCCCTGAGAGCATAGGACCTGGAGCTGCAAATTTTTCTGTAACACATTCGTTGTATGAACTGGCACATCTATATGCTGCATGGGTTAGTGGCGGAATCCACAGAATTATATCGATAGTTGCCTATCGGGAATATATTCAACAATTCTTCCTGAAGTGAATGGTGCAAGATGGAGGCAAAAACTGTGCGCAAAACCAAAAATAGAGATGCTAATTATTCTTCTTTGTCTTGCAACAATATATGCCGCCACCAAAACAATCGCTTCATCGTGAGAGTGCAAATTTTTTTCATTCTCATATTCATCAACCCTCTTTAGTTCAATTCCACACCCTCACGGAATAACGGTGCTGGAGACAGGCCGCAGGGTTCGCTGCATCTCCCTATTTATCCCACTTTCTCTCTTCCTACCAACAAAATATAGTTCGGCAATCCATTTCTCGAACATTACTGGATTGCTGGACGTTGAAGAGAAAGCGCGAACTGCCGCAAGATTGGGGAGTCAGACACGTACGCTGATTTTGAATACAGTCTAGTAAAATATAGCTGTTATCTACGATTTTTAGGTTTTGGCTTGTATTTTCAAATGGTTGATGCAAAGAATTTCGTACTCTGTGGGGGGATTTATATAAATACTTTATGGAATCGAAAACGATGATCCGACCGCGACAGGTTTTTTCACTTATTTTTGCCTTGCATCGCTTTGCCAGGTATCTAGCGCTCTGAGAACTGAGCCACCAGCCAGCCTTAGTGAAATATTTGAAAGTGCTAGCTAACCGTTTATTGGAGAAAATTTGGTAGGCAACATTTTTGGTCAATTTAAGTAAATTTAATTTGAAGCTGGAGCGCTTAAATAGGAATCAATTTCAGGAGTACCATAAATGTTGTCATTAAAAAATATCAAAATTATCGATGTCATAAACCACTAATTGTCGTATTCCACTACACTTAAGTGCTGGTTTCAGATGAACCATATGAAACGATCTTATGTTAATAGCCTGTTTACACTGAGGCGCATCATTGGATTTTTCCGTCAAATGGAACATGCGACAATGATGCCCATAAGAGCCCTGTGGATAGAAGAAGACAATCATGCGGCCGCATCTTTAATCATGCGGCGCATCATTGGCAAGTGTTGCCGTATTCGGTCTAGTATTTTTACAAAATACTGAATTTATTCGGGGTATCGACGGGTATCGATAGCAAACAGCTATTTCTATCGTTTTTTGTTATTGTGTTTTTGTAGAAAAATGATGCGAAATATGATGCGGCTTTGGTGTAAACGCCTCGCATCATTTTTCCGCACCTTCGACAATGATGCGGCAGTGTAAAAATGCTATAAGATAAGGGGTAGTACCTAGTTCCGCTCAAAAAAAATATAAATTTTCCTTATTCCTCCAGGTACAAGCACACGAACGTAAAAATTTCGAAATGGAGAACAAACATTTTGATTGTATCTCCTCTGCCACTGCAAGAGCTGCCAATCCCAAGTAGAATAAATATGTTCACTTTGTGTTTTTAGTCTATTATGTACATGTCTATGTCTACTCTCTTCAAAACATGTTATATTCCAGATGTCGCTGGCGGCCGCCAAGTAAAACAATCGATTAATTCTGCCGCCTAGCTGCTCCCAGCTGTACAGCCAGCTTGACGCATATAGTTCTCTCGCTCTGACTGCAGGCATTTCCCATCTCTTTATTTCCAGATAATCAGTTAGCAAAGTCTAATGTCATTTAGCTACTTGGAACTGAGTATTAGTCTTTCAGTGACTTGAAGTGTAGTGGAGACATGGTAAGGTAGACATACTTAACTATCGAAGGAAAAACACATCGCTATTCGATTTCATAACATAGCCACGAGCCGCAACTGAATTGCAAAATTTGGAAGAAACGTAGGGGCCTGCAAACATGTTTAGATTAAGTCGTGTAAATCAGTTGCGTGCATCGTATATACGATTTCTGGCCGCGCAGCCTCAATCAGAAGCCCAGGCATCGTCTGCGACAAGTAATGAATACTCTTCCCAGCCTGAGTATCCACCAATTCGGGCTCTGACATACAAGGCGGTCAAGCGCAGAGAAGCTAGTGATTGGCATGAAGAAATTCGTCAAGTGGCGACAGTAGAGGAAAAAATCATCAAAGTAAATATGCCTCGATATTATGGATACAAAGTGGTCGACTTCAACGACAACAAAATTCCATATAACGCATTACCAGTCACGCAACATTACACGCGCACTGTACTAGAAGAGTTGCCGCTACTTGCCGATGGAAACGAGAAGACGGAATTAAGTTCAGATGATATTCTAAAGAAAGCCCGCGATGATATTATTGACGCTCTGGAACTGGCACACGACTTCTACAAGTAAGTTCAACATATTAAATAGTTCTAAACTAATATGAGCTCCCTAAAATTTCATGTAGCCACAAAACGATGCTACCCGACTTTGTGCCCTCTAATTCTGTTTCGAGAGAACTCCAGCTCACGCAAATTATTGTAGAGCAGGTTAATAGAGCTTTACATCAGGTTCTCAGCGCTGATTATCCACATCTAAATGATGTCGAGGTGGACTACAATCCACGCCACGAGGCCTTCTGGGCAGTTGGCGGCGTGGATCCTCCAAAAAATGTGGAAAAGTCAAAAAAAGGACGGAGCTGGCAAAAAGACGATGCTAGTGATAGTGTTGACAGATTGGTTCAATACACCGGGGGTCCTTACTTGGCGCTGCGCCATCGTCAGCAGCTGTGCCCGTGGATGACCGAGGGGGAAAGTGAAAATATAAACCTAGCCCGACAGCTACCACGCTTTAACTATGATGCCCGTACATTGGGCTACACAACCACGTACCAGCATGCAGTCAATGTCCCAGGCTATTGGCCCAGTGCTAACGGGGCCAACTTTGGATTACTCTCGTTTCAGTCGCGAGCTTCCCTACATATGCGTCAAAAAGCACACGGGGATTGCGACTTGCAAGAAGCGCTTAATGCGCTGGCTATAAAGTCCTCATACGCGTGGCTATTAGCGCAGGCCAATTACAACGGCTTCAATACCTATAACGATCTCACTTACCCTATGAACACACAAACTGTGATCACAAATGGTCGAGAATGGAGTTTCTACGAGTACCAACTAAACACGTTGCTTCTGCACGGCAATCAAGTAGACGAAAATCCCCGAGTGAACTGCTGTCGAGGTACACCGCCTCTTCCTCTCTACGCTGAGATATCAGAAAATGGAAAGTGTGTGGATTTCAATGATGCTACGCTGAAGCAGCTGCTCAGAGTGTATACAAACATCCCAAAGGTCGACCGCGCAGCTAACGAGCTCCATCCGTATGTGACTGCTCGCACCTCTGACTATGAGAATACACACCAGCGCGATTTTATTGACAAAACTTTTAAACATTTGTCTTCAAAACGACCCCGTCATCTTCAGCTGCCCGAGATCTACTTGTGGGAGAAGTTATACAAGATAGACCATAAGACTCGCGCCATGGAGGCAAAGCGACGCTTCTTTGAGCTGGACATAAACCTTTGGCGTCGAAAGCTTGACAAACACGACAAAGAGTATGTGCCGCGGGCGGTGAGACCGGGCGGCCGTAAAAATCGTGAAGACCGCTTAAAGAAAACTTTTTACCCCTAAGTGGTTCAACAAATGTGTTTCCTTTTTGTAATAAATAAAATGATTTTTTTTATACAAGCCTCGGAAATATTCGTATTTATTAGTCTTATAACTTTGCAGAGAATATCATAAGTTTGGTCAGACATTCGAAACACTGTTGCTTAGCCGAGTCAAACATTCCGTGTGAATCTGTTTGAATATTTGCTAGGACATAGAGCCGTAAAAAAGTGCTTACTTAAAGATATATCTACGATCCGCGACAGCAAAATTTATAGTACACTGGGAGTAAAAAATATTGCTAATTTTGTTAAAAATATTTTTGATTCCCAACAGTAGTATTAGTATTTTATTCTATTAGTATTTTGTATCCGCTGATTGCTGAAAAAGTTTCAGGCGGGTTTGTCAACCGGGATAATTTTGGCGGGAGTTTAAGCATGATCACTTTTGCATTTGAAAAAAGGGAAAAGGTGAATTTCGTGTGGCTGATTAATCATTATTTTTTGAGAAAAAACCCACCACTGAAACCAAGAAAAAGCTTGATAAATATTATGGAACTCTTCTGCATCGATTGGATAAACCGTGGAACCACCAGAACACACAAAAACGTAAGAAGTCAAATCAGTAGGTTTCTCAAAGTTATTCTGGGAAAAAGAAGGCCAAGTGGGGTTTTCAGCCAACGGTATTAACCACATTGATTACCTTCAGAAAGGGTAAAAAAAAGCGGCAAATATTATGCAAACTAATTGCATCGATTTAATGAGGATTTGAAAAGAAACGACTGCATTTGGCCAAGTAAAAAGTTATTTTACACCAGGACAATGTAAGGGTGCACCCGTGCAGTTTTCATTTAAAAAATCCATCAATCAGGCTACGAATTGCTCCCTCACCACCCTCTTCTCTGGATTTAATCCATAGCATAGCTCGCAAAAAACGGTCAAAACTTTCGGGTTGTATGAAAAAAAGTCTCATTTACGGACACATTGCGAGTGGAAACCGAATAGACACGATTACATTTTTTTTGCTTATTTAGCTGTTCGCTCAAGCAAAGACCCGATTTTCCAATTTATTGTTTCTGTTTTTCATTGAGCAACGACGCACAGTGGGGCCTCAGCCGCAAAAGGTGGCAAAAGTCAATGCATTTTTTCAACGCTTTGGATAAATCCAATACACGAATTCGATAGAGTATTTTCCAAAGCTTTCAAAAATAAAGTTTAAAAAGAATCGGACTTTTAGTTTAGGAGATATGAGCAATCAAAGTTATTTCCGTGTGCAACAATTTATTCAACTTTTAGTGACATACTGCATCTTTCAGGTAGAATAAAAATTGAACTGTGTGGAGGTATCATTTTGTTTTTGGTATCATTTACTAGGTGTATTCATTTTTATCAATATTCAATGAAAAACTGCATTGTTGCACAGACAGTTCTAGAGAAAAACGTACTTTCCAAACCATCTAAATTTTTTTTTTCAACTTTGACTTGAATTAAAAAAAACTACATTTTTGCTTTTCCGAAATATATTGTATACGGGCTCTTTGCATATTTCTTTACCTAAATCAAAGGTCCATACGTGCACTTTTGGGTTATTTGTCTTCTACATCGATAACAGTGACGCTACCTCGCACGGGCAAAAATGGGCTGTCGCAGCTCAAATTCCCATAAAATCAAAATTTTGACGTTTTTCGTGCGAGGTAGCGTCACTGTGCAGTGCACGTATGGACCTTTGATTTAGGTCAAGAAATATGCAAAGAGCCCTATACAAAATATTTCGGGAATCAAAAATGTAGTTTTTTTAATATTCAGGTCAAAGTTGAAAAAAAAATCAGTACTAATGTACTAATGAAACTATATACTCAGGTACACTCAATAATTTAACCATTTTTAAGTTTTCGCTACCTAAATTATGTAGTTAGCTATTAATCCATTTGCAGGTAAGTCTTTTTAACTTCGACCTACCCTTTTCAAAAGTTTTTTTAGCATTGCATATGCAGGTTGGCCGTTATATTTGACCTGTATTTTACCAAGTTTTTTAAACCTGCTTTTTATTTAGCCAAAGGGTGGTATATGCATATGTATAAACATTGCAGTCCTTTTTTTGATGATTCCTTAATTGAAGAGAGGCCGGCAAAAATCCTCCAGCTGAACCCTCCCCGAGGGCGCCGGCTGGGCAATGGGCACTGCATTATCCCGAATCGGGTAATGCATTGCCGCTTGCTCTGTCCGGGGTAATGCAGTGTCCAGCTAAGGTCGGGTCCAGGTCTTCCCGATATAACATTGGGGGAACTGAACCATGACCATGGCTGGAGGTGCCTGGCGGGTAGGCATAAAACGCTAGGGGGTGGTTCCCCCGAAAAATATCAACTTATGGACCTTCGGGCCACAATGGAGCGGAGTAAGGAACAAACCGGGACTGGGATGTCAGTCCCAACGTCGGTGGGAAGCGTGACTGCTACCACCGGCGGGCACGGGGAGGAGCAATCCTCTCTGCGTGTCGCCAGCGGTCACAACTCTGGAATGGCGGGAGCAGGCCCTACCAGTTTGAAAGCTACTGCCACAAAAACGCCTCAGTGCACGCTGAGACGCACAGGTGCTGTTGTCGAGACAGACTCAGACCTGGAGAGCGTTCTCAGCGTCAGCAAAACCGAAGAGGACAGCCTACTTCGCTCGCCGGAACCAGGTACCAGCTCCCTGCGTAGGGAAGGGCCGAAGCGTTCCAGGGAGGGAATGAAGGCGAAGTCCCAGTACAAGGCGGCCCTCAAAGACCAGAGCCGGCTCCAAGGCAAGGTAGGCATCTCCCAGGAGGAGAAGAGCAAACTGGCCTGGGCTGAGCAAAAGGTAGAGGAGGGACATCTTCACTACTCGCAGCTGCCTCAGATGCAGGCGACGAAGGGCGAATTCGCTAATAAGGTTGAGGAGATGATGGCCACCAAAAGGCAACGCTCGATCGAGAGTGCCAAGGACACTCCGGCGAGCAAGCGGCAACGCGGGCCCAAGGTGGTCATCGCCCAACCCAAAGCGAACAAGCCAAAACAGAAGGCCAGGATGAGTGATGTGTCCAAGAGACACCTCATTGTGGCCCTGATTGATCGCAGCGAGGACAACGGGAAGATGACGGCTGAGCAGTGGAAGCAGGTCCACGCCAAGCTCGTCGAATCCCTCTTTGAGCGAATGGAGGACGAGCCAGACGCTCCCATGCCCACCTTTGACGGTGCGGGATGGTTGAACGGGGTAAAGATCCTGAAGTGTAATGACGACCCGACGAGGAAGTGGTTGGTGCAAGCGGTACCCAGATTGGAAGCGCTGTGGGAGGGGGCCAAGCTGGAGGTGGTAGACAGGGAGATGATCCCGTCCGTCCCGAAGGCGAAGGTGCTCTTCCCCATTGCAGTCCAGGGTGACCGAGCACTGAAGCTTCTTCAGCGTCAGAACGCGGACGTGCCCACGGCGGACTGGAGGATCATCCACGCTGGTAGCCCACTACCCAATGAGGGGGGCCAGCACATGATCCTGCAGATAAACAAGGAGGCGGAGGACATCCTCTACCCGAGATTCGGGAAGATGGCGTGGGGCGTAGGTAGCGTCTACCTACGTCTCAAAAAACGCCACCCAGGGGACAAGGATGCGCACACCCTGCAGGCAGGCGAGGTGGAGAAGGACCTAGGTCTGGATACCATCCTGGAGGCCGCCCAGGGTCTGGCGTTAGACGACTCGGAGGAAGAGGAGGAGGACGGAGACCTGACCGTGATAGTCAACCCGTCGATGGAGGTTGAGCCAGCCACTCATGACAGTGAGGGTGCTGCAGCTCAACCTTCATAAGAGCAAGCTCGCGTCGGCGGAGCTCCTTATTGCCTTGGAGCAAGGGCCCGTCGACATAGCTTTGGTCCAGGAGCCATGGATTGCCTCGGGCAATGCTGTGGCCGGACTAAAGTCCCCTAATTACCACCTCTTTCACCCACCATCGGTAAGCAGGACCAGAACCGCCGTACTTGTACGAAAGGGCATCCATGCTTATCTTATGTCTCATTACAGCACTGACGACCTAACTGCGGTGATGCTCGAAAGCGAGGACAAGCGCCTGATGGTAGCTTCCTGCTATATGGCACACGACAGACCGGCTCCACCGGAAGAGCTAAGGAGTCTGGTGGCGCATGCCAGCCCGGAAGACCAGCAACTCTTAGTTGGGACGGACGCAAACGCCCACCACAGTGTGTGGGGAAGCCCCGATATCAACGACAGAGGTGAGTCACTTCTAGACTTTATACTTTCAACTAACCTAGATGTAGCAAACGTGGGGGAGGAATATACCTACGTAGGTCCCACCTCATCCAACGTGCTAGATCTAACACTCGTAACGGGAAAGAGTACTTTGGTTTCTGAATGGAGAGTCCTTGAAAGACCATCCTTCTCAGACCACAAGTACATTCAGTTCAAGTGCGAATTTAAACACTCTCCGAAGATAACTGTCTATAGAAACCCCCGGAACACAAACTGGGAAAAGTTTAAAAAGACAGTTACCTCGAAGCTCGCGACTCGGCCGGGCACAGTGAAATCTCCGGAAGACATAGAGACGTCCCTAGAGACACTATCCAAGGAACTACTGGATGCGTACCACGCATCATGCCCACCCTCGAGAACGAAGAAGAGGACCAAACCACTTTGGTGGAACCGGGACCTATCGCTTCAAAGGAAAAACCTCAAAGACTTCTTCAAAATAGCCAAACTGGCGAACGATGAGATAATCAATGAGGAATATAAAACCCTGCTCAGGGAGTACAAGAAGGAAATACGCAAGGCACAAAGAAACTCGTGGAGGAACTTCTGCTCCAATATCGAGAAAGTCCCAGAAACGGCTAGACTTCGGAAGTTGCTATCGAAGCAACCTACCATACAAAGTCAGCTGAAGCGAAGCGATGGACAGTGGACTGAGGGCAGTGAGGAAGCCCTAACAGCACTAATGGAAGCTCACTTCCCAGGCTGCACCAAGGTTGCCGATGCTACAAAGCATCAGGACCTAGCAACCGAGGAACAACTCCCCCCAACAGACCTCATATCGTCTAAGAGAATCCACTGGGCTATAGACTCCTTTGTGGGTATAAAAGCACCTGGACTAGACGGTATATTTCCAGCCATGCTACAGGTGACCAAAGACGTGATCACCCCATGGCTCTCTGCAATATACTCAGCGTGCCTGAGCACAGGCTATATCCCTATCCAATGGAGAACCTCGAGGATTGTCTTCCTACCAAAGGCAGGAAAGTGCAGCCATATGAGCCCCAAGGATTATAGACCGATAAGCCTCACCTCTTTTCTACTCAAAACTCTAGAAAAGCTGCTGGATTCACACATCAGGAATGATGTAGGGGGACAGATGTCAACCAAACAGCACGCCTACACGAAAGGGAAATCGGTAGAGACGGCACTGCATTCGCTAGTAGCCACCATCGAGAGAGCCCTTCATAATAAAAAGTATGCACTAGGAGTGTTCGTAGACATATCCGGAGCATTCAACAACGTGAATACGAACGCGATTATGGATCGCCTAGAAGCGACCAACACACATCCCGCAATCAACCTCTGGATTAAGAACCTGCTAAGTTGCAGACGGGTGTATTCAGAGTGGGGCACCGCTTCCATGGTGAAAGGGGCGCACAGAGGAACACCTCAGGGTGGGGTCCTGTCGCCCCTCCTATGGAATCTGGTGGTTGACGACCTAATAAAGAGATTCGAGAGGAGAGCCCCAAAAATAACGGCTTATGCGGACGACATAAGCATAATTATTACGGGAGTATGTCCATCGACCCTTAGCTCTATAATGGAATCAACACTCAGGGAGATATGTGAGTGGGCGGAAAAAGTAGGACTCAGTATCAACGCGGACAAGACGGACCTCATCCTCTTTACCAAGAGATATAAGGTGCCGATATGGATCCCCCCGAAAATTGACAGAACTGCACTGGATCTACATCTCGGTGGTGCGACCGACTCTGCTGTATGGAGTCTTAGTGTGGTGGCAGGCTACTGAAAAAAGACATACAACAAGCTTATGGAAAGAACTCAGCGGCAGGCAATGCTTTGCATTACAGGGGCGCTGAGATCAACCCCAACAAAAGCTCTCGAAACATTGCTCGGAATTGACCCCCTGGACATCCACGCGCAACTGATTGCAGGAAAGGCAGCACAACGCCTAGTCGCATCAGGAAACATGTCGCTGCACGGATTCGGGCACAGTTCAATTGGTCGAGACATGATCAGTACAACTGACTACATGATCCCCAGAACTTGCCTGAATGTCAAAACAACATCATTTATGGGACCCGACGACTGGAAAAAGGGTCGGGACCAGACTCAGCACCTCAACATTTACACAGACGGCTCCAAGATGGAAGGAGGAGTAGGAGCGGGCATATACTGTACAGACCCTGAAATAAGGCTGTCCTATAAGCTACCGGACCAATGCAGCATATTCCAGGCGGAAGTTTTCGCGATACGGAAAGCAGCGGAGGCTTCTCAGTCTACGGATCGCCCACACGACGTGATCAACCTGTTCGTGGACAGCCAGGCGGCGATAAGATCCATGCAGTCGTCGGCGGTCGGTTCCAAAAATGTCTTGGCAAGCAGGGAGGCACTAGAAATCCTAAGCACGACTAAGTCAGTGCGGATCTACTGGGTTCCCAGCCACCAAGGCATCGATGGTAACGAGATTGCTGACGTTCTGGCTAAGGACGGAGTCGGGCTGGAAAACGACAGAACTGAGAACGTACCGGTCTCCCTTAGAACGCTCCAAAGCGATCTAGAGAAGAAGGCCAACAATAAAGCAAAGAACAGGTGGAGCAACACCACCACCTGCAGAATCTCAAAGACCATGTGCAGGGAGCACAATGGGAAACTCAGCCACTACCTACTGCACCTACCACGGAAGGATTGCAGAATGCTAGTGGAAATACTCACAGGTCACTGTCTGGCTGCGGCACATGCTGTCAAGCTGGGCATCACCAACAGTGGCAGCTGCAGGAAATGCGATGAACCCGGGGCTATCGAAACCCTGGAGCATCTCATCTGCATCTGCCCGGCTCTTTCACGGGCTAGGCGAAGATACCTAGGCGCCCCGGTGCTGGCATCGCTAGAGGATGCCTCCAAGAGGACGTCAAGGGAACTTCTTTCCTTCGCGAAAATCTCCTCGATCCTCACGGACTTCGAAACCGCGTGAACAACTCATGAAGGTCCAGACACACCCATCCGGATAACTAAGGGCCATATTGGCCTATGAGAGGCCCCGTGAGGGCCGTCCGGGTTAACCTAACCTAACCTAACCTTAATTGAAGAGGAAAATTTGGAATATGGCATTTCCCCATTGCATTCAATAATAAGATGTATGGAGTTTATTTTAAAACTTGCATAGAACATCCCGCGAACGGAAGAATCTTTTGACAATAGCATGCTAGCCAAAAAGAAACATAAACACAGGAAAAAATGATTCAAGACAAGTTCTTTGCGAAACTTGGACTGAGGGTCGACTGCCCAAAATATGGATATGGGAACACAAACGATGGAAACTCATCCCGGAAATTCTTTAAGGAACACGAAATTACAGCAAAAATAACTGGAGTGGATGAAGGCATTATCCAAAGATTGGCTGTAATTTTGAATATTTTAAACTGCAAGGACAAAATTAACACACGCAAATTTGGTGAATATGCCTCGAAGACTGCAGAGTTGTTATTTGAAAAGTATCCAGAAAGTACTCCAACGCTTCATAAAATTTTGGCACACGGTCAAATTTTAACAGAACATCAGAGCCTTCCAATTGGAGAGATGTCAGAGGAGGCCCAGGAAACGAGAAACAAGGATTCAGATCTATTTATTTCATTTATTATACATGTGAAATCAAAAAAAAAGTTAGAAAGTATTTATTCTTCAGAAATGTTAAGATTATTGGATATTCCTAACGATCCATCGGAAATAGATGCATGTTTTATAGTAAACCAAAAATAAGAACAACTGAAATTTTTTTGGAAATTCTGTTTAAGTTAAAAATTAAATGTGAAATAACTTTTTATAGTATAATAGGCCATTAAAAATTCTTTATCGATCCGAAAAACTTTGAATTTATCATTTTACATAGGAAAATATGCACTAGGAAAAAAGTTCAACTTTGGCTATTTATTGTAAAGCTTTTAGATCAAAGCACCACCAAAAGCACCATGTACTTTTGCAGACTACATTTTTTAAAGGTTTTTTCTTTTAAACGCAATTTATTTCATGAAGATATCTTGATTCGTTCGGAAGTTATTAATTTAGCAAGCTGAAATGTCCAAAGGCCCCATTGTGCGACGTCCCGAGCGAACGAAAAAGTGTCTTTTGTGTTTGTATGTGTGCTTTTGAGTGTGGGTGCCACTTATGGCAACGATCTTTGTGCATATTCATATCACTTGCTTTTGTGAATGGTATGTATGCAGTTTAACTATTGGCGCTTAAAATGAGTCGTGAATTTCAGAACAAAAATTGCGTGTGTGTGCAAAAAGAGTTAAGGGGTATACTGTATTTGTGGTAAAAGTGGATGTGTGTAACGCAGAGAAGGAAAATAATCCGACACCATAAAGTATATATATTCTTGATCAGTATCAATAGCAGAGTCTCTGTCTGTCTGCCCGTCCGTCTGTCCGTCTTGTTTGACGCCTCGTTCTCAGAGATTATAAAAGCTAGAGCTACCAAATTTTGTTTTCAGACTCATGTGATATCACACTGAATCAAGTTTCTTTCCAAATTGTGCCACGCCTCCCTCCGCCTCCACAAGCGACGAAAGTCTGTGGCATCCACAATTTTAAAGATACGATAAAACTAAAAACGCAGTATATAAATTTATGAGCCCATAATTAAAATTTAAAAAAAAATTTTTAATTTTACATTTTAAATTTTTTTTGCTACATTTGTTAACTACATCTACATCTAAAATGTAGATTTTACATGTACAACAGCTATTCTACATCTACCATTTAGATTCTACATCTCCTCCGCTAGGGGTTGCTCGCGCATTGCACAGGGAAGAGTGTGTGCGAGCGAGAAAGAGAATGAATACCGTCAGCAACGCCAGAGGAGGTGGGGGAAGCAACTGAAAATGAATTTCTTTGTTCTGGCTATAATAATGATTCGATCTGATTCAGATTCGGCAATCTGATAGATATGGTCATTCTCTACGATACTGCGTTTCTAGTTTTTTCGTATCTTCAAAATTGTGGCTGCCACAGATTTTCGTCCTTTGTGAAGGCGGAAGAGGGCGGGGCGAAATTTTGAAATACACTTGTAACAGTGTGATATCACATGAGTCTGGAAACTAAATTTGGTTGCTCTAGCTTTTATAGTCTCTGAGAACGAGGCGCTCATCAGGACGGACAGACGGACAGACGGACGGACGGACGGACAGACAGACATGGCTCTATCGACTCGGCTATTGATACTGATCAAGAATATATATACTTTATGGGGTCGGAAAATTTTCCTTCTCTGCGTTACACACATCCACTTTTACCACAAATACAGTATACCCCTTAACTCTTTTTGAGTACGGGTATAAAAAAACGTTATCAAGAATTTAGTGATATGAACATAAAACGAGAAGGAACGTAAGTCGCTTCTAGTCGCGACTCTACTTTTATACCCGTACTCAGTCAGTATATAAATTTGTGAGCTTATAATTTAAATTAAAAAAAAAATTTTAATTTTACATTTTTTTTGCTACATTTGTTAACTACATCTACATCTAAAATGTAGATTTTACACGTACAACAGCTATTCTACATCTACCATTTAGATTCTACATCTCCTCCGCTAGGGTTGCTCGCGCATTGCACAGGGAAGAGTGTGTGCGAGCGAGAAAGAGAATGAATACCGTCAGCAACGCCAGAGGAGGTGGGGGAAGCAACTGAAAATTAATTTCTTCATTCTGGCTATAATAAAGATCCGATCTGTACCAGATGTGGCAATCTGGTAGATATGGTCATTCTTTACGATGTTTTAGTTTTATCGTATCTTTAAAATTGTGGATGCCACAGATTTTCGTTCTTTGTGATGGCGGAAGGGGGCGCGGAGAAATTTTGAAATACACTTGTAACAGTGTGATATCACATGAGTCTGGAAACAAAATTTCGTTGCTCTAGCTTTTATAGTCTCTGCGATCCAGGCGCTCATCGGGACGGGCAGACAGACAGACGGACGGACGGACGGACAGACAGACATGGCTCTATCGACTCGGCTATTGATACTGATCAAGAATATATATACTTTATGGGGTCGGAAAATTTTCCTTCTCTGCGTTACACACATCCACTTTTACCACAAATACAGTATACCCCTTAACTCTTTTTGAGTACGGGTAAAAAAATACAAATTAGACGAATCGACTTACATTTGCGAAAACCAGCGACTAGAGAAGTCACAAATGCATGAAATTTAAAGGTCCGGCTTTTTTTTGTCGCTGGGTGTATGTGTCTAAGGCAGAGTTTATGGTGTTGTAAAACGAGTTGACTGGAACGTCAATCTTCGGTGAAGACTGAAAAAACAAACAAGCAACACTCGAGAGATTTAAGCTTAGATCGGTGAAATTGGTTTTGCAAAAACATTTCATGCGGGTTGGCCCCGTGGAAGTATCATCACAACTAGATCTGTTACACTCTAGGGCAGAGGTCGGCAGCTTCCTATACACTGTGCATAGGGGGACATTTTAGGCAGCGCAGTCGGCACACGTACAGAGTAAAGACTTCGTAATTCTGCCCGGCTGACGTAACGGCAGCGAAGCCAGCTACGGGCTATGCACAAAACTTCGTAATTCTGCCCGCCGCGGCAGCGAAGCATTCGTGCCCTATGCACAGTTGCTCGGCTTTCGCAGCGGCAGAGAAATGTCTGACGATATGGGTCTTCCGGAAGTGATACTGGAGACCGTAGCTAGAGCAGCATCACAAACAAACGTTTCCGACCCCATAAAGTATATATATTCTTGATCAGCATCAATAGCCGAGTCGATAAAGCCATATCTGTCTGTCCGTCCGTCCGTCCATCCGTCTGTCCGTCTTGTTTGTCGCCTAGTTCTCAGAGTCTATAAAAGCTAGATCAACCAAATTTTGTTTCGAGACTCATGTGATATCACATTGCTACAAGTGTATTTTCAAAATTTCGCCCCACCCTCTTCCACCCCCATAAAGAACGAAAGTCTGTGGCAGCCACAATTTTAAAGATACGATAAAACTTAAAACGCAGTATAGTAGAGAATTACCATATCTACTACATTGCCGAATCTGAGTCAGATCGGATTATTATTATAGCCAGAGTAAAGAAATTAATTTGCAGTTGCTTCTCCCACCTCCTCTGGCGCTGCTGACAGTACTTATTTTCTTTCTCGCTCGCACACACTCTGCCCTGCGCAGTGCGTGACCGTTGCGGAGAAGAAGTAGAATCTTCATTACATACACAATGTAAATTGTACATTTTAGATGTATAATCGACATTTTAGATGTAGCAAAAAAATGTAAAATGTAAAATATTTTAATATTTTCACAAATTTATGTACTGAATGAGTACGGGTATAAAATTAGAGTCGCTTCCAGAAGTGACTCACACGTTCCTTCTCGTTTTTAATAGAGTTAATTTGGACAAGGGAGACATCAGTAAGCCCGTCGATAAAATCGTTGTGGCAATTTGGTAGCAACAGGTTATACTCATCACTAGGCAGCCAAGAAAGAAGTGGTAAGTTGAAATCACCCATGACAATAAATCGATCGTTGCAACCTAAAGTAGATGCAACAGTATGAATGGCAGAAAGGTGATGAATAAACCTCAGCATCTGACTTGGGAGAAAAGTAAGAGCAAGTCAAATATAATGATACCGACTCAACACGAACTTTGACTGAAATGAATTCAATGTCATAGATATTGTTGAATGGGAACAGTTAAATAAGAAATCCGCTTTAACAGCAATCAAACCCCAACCAGCAAAAGATTGACGGTCCATTCTATAAAATATAAACTTTGAAACAAAAATTTAAGCCAGGTTTCAATTAAAGCGATAGCGCCAAAGTCAAACGAGACACTACTTGTATGTATATACACAATTTGCTTAATAGACTGCGTACATTCTGGTAATGAATGATAAATAGGGTATTTAGTTTTTTGAACTACCAGGGGCAGTAACATTGGGACTCTGAATAGAGTCTTTATGTAGGAACTCATGAATAATTGTACGCTCAGGCCAAAAAGACGGATCAAGTGATCTAGATGGTAAAGAATCAGGGAGAAGAATCTAAATGGAGGAAATATTGCGCTTATATCTAAAAATGAATTTGGTCACAATTATATCATTAAGCGAGGCGTTAAGTCTATAGCAAAGATGTTGTTTAACATGCTCGTTTGTAGCCTCCGGTATAAGATGGGAGACGGGAGGACTCAGGGCAGAAACGACGGCATCATCAGCAGCAAGCACACCCAGACTGGGAGCACTCACAGCGGTGCCGACAGCAGGGATGGATGTAGTAACGGACGCATCATTGTTATTTACTAACGGCGTGGAATGACCGCTCGGAGTAGCAAATGGTTCGGATGTTTGCAGGTGAGAAGCAGGTGTTCCACTACCAATAGGTTGGAAGAGGTTGTTGTTATCGGTATCGGGGGTTTTCCATCTTGGAGATTCGTCAAGAGTTTGAGTCCAAGGAATTGTGTTTCCAATGTCAGGAACTTCCCGATAATAGCGATAAATTGATTCCGGACATCCCGAAAACCAGTACGAGTCTGTCTCATAAAAGTGCGCATTTCGGCCTCAATCTCCCGGTCAGACCCATCCGTTTTCAAACGAGATCATGTAGCCGTCTAAAATTACCTCCACCAGCACACTTTATATGGGCGACATTGTCGCATAGCCAGCAGCTGAGGAATGTATCGCCGACTATGTTGCCACCGAATTCGCATTTCTTTCCACTGCAGACAATAGCCATTTTGACAGCAGTTGAATCACTGTGCTCGAAGCGATGCAACAGATGAAGCGCACGAACGGTGAGCACAGAGAGCGGTTTTTCGAAGCGGAATGGATAAAAGCACTAACAAATTGCTTGCGGAAGTCTGTTTCACGTTCGGAAATTTTTTAATTGGCTAACTGTGCTGATTATCACCAACAATGATCAATTAAAATGAGTTGAAAGATGTATACTATTAGTTGAATTTAATATTGAATTAAATTGGCGAAAAGGCAGAAAATGCAGGAGCAGGGTGAAAAAACGACCAGTTTAAGCAAGAGCTATTTACTTTTTTGCTTCAGATCTGCAAAAAACTGCAATATGTCTGCATTTAATGGTAAACAGCCATTTTTCATAGCAAAGTTCTCCACATCAGTGAAAATTGTTGGAAAGTATAATATATGTAATCTGTAAACAGCGACTTTGCCTCTGAAGCACAGGTATTACTGGTGGGTGATGATTCTTTTTCACGATCATTTATATTCATCTCAGCATTTTGTTTTGCGCCATGGAGCTAAGAAATTTAAAGGAAAATTAGTTTATATATATTTTAAATTAGTATGTACATATATTTGTGAGTTGTATAAAAGGACAATTGTTAAAAACAATTACTACAAACTAGTAACAATAAACATCAATGGATTGGACTTTCACTTCAACTACGCTACGATTGTATTACTTGCTTTAATTCAAAAATACAGATTTTTATTTTTATACCCGTGCTCAAAGAGCTAAGGGTATATTTGTGGTGAAAGTGGATGTGTGTAACGCAGAGAAGGAAACGTTTCCGACCCCATAAAGTATATATTTTCTTGATCTGCACCAGTATTTCAAAATTTCGTCCCGCCCCCTTCCGCCACAATAAAGAACGAAAGTCTGTCGCAGCCACAATTTTTTAGATACGATAAAAATAAAAACGCAGTATCGTAGAGGATGACCATATCTACTAGATTGCCGAATCTGAGTCAGATCGGATCATTATTATAACCAGAGAAAATGTAGAGTAGAGTAAATGGTAGATGTAGAATATTTTTTCTAGATCTATTATCTACATTTTAGATGTAGATGTAGTTAACAGATGTAGCAAAAAAATGTAAAATTTTAAAATTTCTACTTAAATATCAATCATAAGCTCACGAATTTATATACTGACTGAGTACGGGTAGCATTTTTCTACGACTAACTAAGGTTGGAAGGTTTATTAAAAGCAATCAACGAGTGTAAGATTGCAGGCTCACAGCTGCATCCCAGTTGAGGCCACGCAGAGAAAAAAGTTTTCTGGACTGATTCTATACGGTCCTGGTGTACTTTGTACTGGGGGCACAATACACAAGAGCCGTACTCTAAAATCGGACGAACAAGCGAGATATAGAGAGTCTTCGTTATATAGGGATCATCAAACTCCTTTGACCACCTTTTTATAAAACCAAGCACGCCCATGGCCTTATTTACCATGGTGGAAATGTTTTCAGAAAACTTTAACTTGGGGTCTAGTTTAACACCAAGATCATCAACCAATGTAATTCTCTCAAGAGAACCACCGCAGAGGGTGTAAGGAGCCAACATGGGGCTGGATCGATGAAATGTCATAACTTTGCATTTCGAGGCATTTAGGTGTAACATATTTGCACAACACCATGACTGAAAGTTATTGAGATCGGATTGCAAGCGAGAGTGAAATGAAATGTCCTTGTACTGGACACAGAGTTTAACATCATCCGCATACATGAGTACTCGAGAACTAGTTAATACTGAAGGCACGTCATTAATAAAGAGTGTGAAAAGTAGGGAGCCTACATGGCTGTGCTGTGGTACTCCAGAAGTAACCTTAACAGGTGAAGAGAAGGAGTTTTTGAAGAGTACTCGTTGTGACCTAGAACAAAGGTAGCTAGAAATCCATCTCAAAAGACTAGGCGGAAACCCTAAAAGGTCAAGTTTTTATGCTAGAAGTGAGTGGTTAACAGAGTCGAATGCTTTACTAAAATCAGTGAAGATAATATCCGTCTGAGAGTTACCTTGGAAGCCTTTAATGATAAAAGAGGTAAACTCTAATAAATTTGTGGTTGTTGATCGTCGCCGTATAAATGCGTGCTGAGATAGAGACATAAGTGATTTGCAGTGATGCAAGATGCAAGTGCGGAGTTAACATTTTTTCAAAAATTTGTGGAAAAGTGGATAACTTAGATATAGATAGAAATCATATCGGCAATCGCCTGATCATTGTTTGCCGACATATTAAAAAATGAGAACGAGGATGGATGTGCGAACGTTCTGCGCTTACTATTTTCGAAGCTATAAAACCGTTTAGCTTATCCTGCATCGATATGGGTAATTTTTATATCATTGAGCGTTAAGAACGGAGAAATCTGACCGAGCTATATATTACATCGCGAGAGAGAGAAGACGGAGAACCAACCAACTTTTTTATTAAGTCTTGAACTTAAGTTTTTTAGACTGGATAACTCTTTGGTAAACCAAGGAGGCTTCCTAGATCTAACCAGACAAGAAAGTGGAACACAAGAATTAAAAAGTGTGTCAAGTAACGTCAGTGCACAAGTAAAGAGCGGACCAATCAAAATCCCTAATAAGGTTATTAAGCTTCGTAAACTCGACTTTACGAAAGCAGCGAACACGTTCAGATAGCCTACCCGTTCGATCCAATACAGTAGGCCAAAATCGACCGACACTTCGAATGTAGGATACAAGGTTATTGGACTCGTTAACCGAAGAGCAAACAGTACTGGGCAAATTGAAATCACCAAGAACCATCATAAGCTCTTTGTTCGGAGCAGCCGCTGGCAACAAGATCTGTGCGCTAGCTTGGACGAGTATGATCTGAAGGGCTTTCTAGATCTGTTGGACGAATTGGAGTCGAACTTTTATGTCGCGCATGACTGACTGGAGGAGCAGGATTTTCAAGCTATTACTAGCGAGTTGCCTAGGCAGTTCGTCACTGCCTTGCTTAAAATGAAAACCCTTCTGCAGCGTGAGGTAGGCAAGCACTCAAGGCCTACGCATTGTTCCACTTTTCAGATGAATCCCAACGAAACGCAATCCATAACGTATATGGCCAATCGATCGCGCTTGCCGCAGTTGCAGCTGCCCAAGTTCAGCGGAGCCTATACCGAACGGGAAAGTTTCTATTCAATGTTCACGGCTGTGATTGATAGTGAAGCTGAATTGACCTGTATCGAGAAGTTGCAGCATTTGCGATCATGTTTGAGCGGCGCGGCGTTGGACACAATTCGTTCGTTGGAGATAAACCAGGACAACTATACGACTGCCTTAGATATTCTTAAAAAACGATTTTGTAATAAACGTCTCATCCTACAGGCACACATCAGAGAGATATTTGGGCTGGAGCGCGCGGACTCATCGGTTGGCAGGCTGAGGGCGTTTACGGACTCCGTCACCACACATCTTCGCGCGGTGGAAGCTCTGGCAACAAAGGAGGAGATCGCCGATTGCGTAATCGTTCACGCAGTCGTTCAGAAATTGGACAGGGCGACTCAATCCAAATGGGAAGAAGTCTCGTAGAATCAAGATCTTCCCTCTTGGGAGAAATTGTCTGCCTTTCTGGACAAAAGATGTCGTACCCTGGAAAATGTTGATCACGCCCTGCATAGGAATTCTGGTCGGTTAGCAAGACAGAAAGACCGTGAGTACGTACCCTAAAAAATCAATCGTTGCATCGGCGGGCATAGGTTTTTGTGAGATGTTCCGTGCCCAAGACCATTTGATTTCGCAATGCAAGTGCTTTGAGAAGATGTCTCCGAGAGCGCGGCGTAAGGAGGCCAAGCGACTGGCACTGTGCATGCCTGCATAAAGGCCATCAGATGCGAGATTGCCGATCAGGTCCCTGCCGTACCTGCCAATCAAAGCACCATACGCTGCTTCATTATATTCCATCGCCCTTATCTACGCAGTCTATGGATCAATCTGCCTCTGTTATCCCCAGCATTGTCCAACCTAGCTCGATGGTTGCAGTTTCGCCCAGCGCGCCCAGTCTTTTCGTATCTCGTATGATGTGGTGCTTCTAGCAACAGCTGTTGTGCTCATCGAGGATCTGGCTGGCACGTTTGTACCATGTCGGGCTGTTTTGGATTCTGGTTCCCAAGTTCATTTCGTCACTTCTCGGTTAGTTGATCAGCTAAAACTTCGCAAAATTAAATCGTTGGCTGCGCAGTCTCAGGCATTAGAGACGTCAGCTTCTCAACAGAAGGCTATTCAGTCAATCTCGTCCTAAAGTCTCGCATCTCGGAGTACGCAGCAACCATGAGGGCCGTTGTAGCTCTGCGGATAACAGACCAGCAGCCTAACCAGTCTTTCAACATTGAATCTTGGAGCGTACCGTCGAATATACAGCTTGCTGATCCATCGTTTTTCGTACCACAGCGAATTGATTTGCTCATCGGAGCAGATCTATTTTTTGAATTGCTGTGCGTTGGCCAAATCCATTTAGCTTCGGGATTGCCATTGCTTCAAAAGTTTTTTTTGATGGGTGGATGATGGGTGTTCTCGGGAGGCTGCAATCGACTGCCCCAGTCGTCATCATTCGTTGTATCGCAAAACGCCTGCGCCTACCCCTGTTCTCCGGGTAGATGAGTTAATTCGTCAGTTCTGGGAAGTAGAACATGTCTACGAGCCAATCTCACGGATGTCCGCCGATGATGTAGGTCTGTTAGGCGATTCGTTTTTGCAAGCAAAGAGGCGATTTGAGAATCTTGAGCACAAGTTTAGTCGAAGTCCTAAGGTTAAGGAGCAATACGCCGCATTCATTAAGGAATACTTAGACCAAAGGCATATGTCGTCTGTGCCTTGCTTGCAAGTGCATGACTGTAAATACTTCTTGCCGCACCATTGCGTTCTGAAAGAGGAGAGTTCGTCCACAAAGTTAGAGGGTCGTGTTCGATGGCTCCGCAGTGTCGTCGTCTGAATTCTCGTTGAATGAGCTCCTAATGGCAGGGCCCACAATTCAGGCGAAGCTCTTCACCACTCTAGTGCAGTTTCGCACATTTCCTATTGGATATCAGGAGGCGATTCCGTTGAAGAAGTGCGAAATGTCATGCATCAGACCACACAACTCCTTGGTCGTGGTAATTTTCATGTGGAGAAGCAAGTTGGACTGGGACGAGAGCTTGCCGCAGGCGTTGGAGAGTGAGTGGACCCAATTCTGCCAGGATGTTGGCGATGTTGACCGCGTTGAGGTTCCTCGCTACGTTCTTCAAGTTGGAGCCATGTTCGAGGTGCACGCCTTTTGTGATGCCAGTCTCGCTGCGTTTGGAGCGTGTATTTATACGCGAACTGTTACCTCACTTGGAGTTGTGACGCATCTACTTTGTTCGAAATCTCGGCTTGCGTCGATCGACATTCACAAGTTAGAGCTCTGTGGTGCCGCGCTTCTAGCGCACTTGGTTAGCGAGGTTTTGAAGATAGAAGCACTCAATTGCAAAGTCTATTGTTGGTCAGAATCCTCTGTGGTGCTGTCGTGGCTGAAGGAAGAATCTTCGAATGGAATGGCATTATGTCCCGACCGCGTTGAATCCGGCTGACATAATTTCCAAGGGAGCCTCACCGCAGGAACTGTTGCAGTCGTCTCTATGGATGAAGGGACCGGAATTTCTACAAAAGGAGGAAGATAGTTGGCCTAGATCTTGTTTGCCAGAGAGAGACCTTTCTGAAATTCGTCAGAGGGCTCTGCTCACCTCGGCTCGAGTGGAAATTTCGCGTACACTCAAGTATATCAACTCGTTTGGCACGATGCAACGAATTTTTGGCTATGTATTTAAATTCGTCAAAAGGGTTAGGTCACCAAAGCTTACACTCGAGGATATTCGTGGGGGAACCCACATGCTCCTTCGCATTGTTCAAAGAGCTTCGTTGTCTCCAGAGTACAAGGCTTTGACGAATGGAAGAAAAATCGATTCTTCAAGCAGCATTGCGTCGCTGTCTCCTGTTCTGGACACGGTTGGATTAATTTGCATAGACTCCAGCACTCAACGCTTGATTATGATGCTCGCCATCCAATTATTTTGCCAAAGGATCATCCGTTGACATTTGCCGTCGTTGAGCATTTTCACCAAAAGCACCACCATGCAGGCCCGCAGTCGCTGCTCGGCTTGATTCGGTTGCAGTATTGGCCGATAGGTGGAATAAAAACAGTTTCTCGCGCATTACGGAAATGTATTGTCTGCAGCAAATATCGGCCTCGTCTCGTAAAACAACTAAATGGCAGATTTGCCAAAGGATCGAGTGGAGAAGTCACCGGCTTTCACGGTGACTGGGATTGACTACTGTGAACCCTTCTACTACAAGACCGATGTACGCAACAAGGCCCCACAGAAGTGCTACATTTCTGTGTTTATTTGTTTCGCCACCAAGGCAGTATGGCTGGAGTTGGTGAAGGATCTGACGACAGCTTCGTTCTTGGCCGCCCTCAAACGTTTTACGGCCACAAGAGGCATTCCAAGATGCATTTGGTCAGACAATGCGACCAACTTCGTTGGCGCAAGGAATGAGCTGGAGGATTTAAGACGCCTGTTCTTAAGTCAGCAACACATTGATGATGTTCATGCGCACTGCCTGAGCAGTGGCTTCGATTGGCGTTTCATCCCACCTCGATCCCATCCTTGGTTTCGAAGAGCTTCGGACCTTGGTATGCCAAATTCAGGGAATAATCAATTCTCTTCCTCTTGTTCCCCTTTCAGAAAGTCCAGATGATCTTGGCGTTCTCACCCCGGGCCACTTTCTCATTGGTCGGCCCCTTGCATCTTTTCGGGAGCCGGACCTATCGTCGTTGAGCTACAGTCGGCTTGATCGTTGGCAGCACGTCACCAGCATTCAGCAGATGTTCTGGAGAAGATGGAGCGAGGAGTACTTAACTCTGCTGCAAAGGCGCTCGAAATGGCGTTCTGTGGAGACGTCCGTCAAGGTTAATAACATTGTTTGCATCAAGGACAAAGGGCTGCCTCCATTGAAGTGGCCTCTAGCTCGAATTGTCGACGTCATCCCTGGAGCTGACGGCGTAATTAGAGTTGCCGTTCTTCGTACGGCGACTGGTACTACTCGACTAGCTGTTACCAAACTCTGCGTCCTTCCCGTTGATGATGATGCGGAAATCCCTGATATTCCGCAGGGGGGAGAATGTTCGGAGCAGCCGCTGGCAACAAGCTCTGTGCGTTAGCTGTCGCTCTTGAATCTAATGCACGCTCGCTCACTAATCATAGATTATGCTTGCGGTCCGAGCAAGGCCCGAGTGCATAGCGTTGAGCGGGCAGAGATCTCTTGAGAGCGGAGCGGAGTAATATATGTCCAACGACCCTTGCCAAATATATATATATGTTCAGTAACCCCCGCCACGAACACACGTATCGAATTTGTCGCTGCATAATTTGTAGAAGAATAAAGCCAAGTTTTAAGTTTAACGATTTCGCGTTCTAACTAATTTATGGAATTTATTCAAGCGGTCGGAAAAGCCCGGCAGCTCACAACAGTCTTTATCTGATAGCGAGGAAGAAACAGTTTTTAAAGCGGATCACCTGTCCGCTCGTATATTAAAATATCCGAGGAATGTGGAATATACGAGCAAGTAATGAAAATGGAAAAGCCTGGGAGAATCAGATTTAAGCATAGGAATTCCAGGTCTTGTTGAACCTGGACTATAAAATGTTCCGACGTAAAGTTTGAGTCCACTCCTATAAGGACCTCCACGTCGAGACGAACGGTCATTTCGGTAATTTTGTTCATTTTGTTAATTTTTTTAAATTTATGTCTGGACGTTGATATGCAATGACTGCACCATCAAGTGGCCCATGCGACATGCCCATAAGCCGAAGCCTGTTACGCGCGGAACCCAGGCTAGAAACACAGCCCCTCCTCCCGTCCAACCGACCGGAGCGCGCTGCCGCATGACGCGCGACGCGTGTTACCGAACCGATCGTGAAAATGCAGGAAAGATAGAGGTTAGACTAATATTCGAGGAAAATTAGAGCTAAACACAACTAAAGAGCTAAACAGGCATAGATATTTAAGAAATAGTACTAATTACGGGAAAGGTATGTTAGTATTAGTGATTTAAGAAGAGGAAGGGAATTAGTAGTGGATATTATAAGGTAGAGAGAATTATAGTCCGAGCATAAGACCCTAAACGGTTCATGCAAGGAATAATTTGATCTACAAAGTGGAAGAAACAAAGGAATAAAGTTTCTAGTAGATCTAACAGGAATCGTAAAGTTTATGCGGCTCAACAAGTCAGGGCCATCTACATCAGGTTGTGCATATAAATCACACCAAACATTTTTCTACGACTAACTAAGGTTGGAAGATTAATGAAAAGCAATCTACGAGGGTAAGATGGCAGTCTCACACCTGCTTCCCAGTTGAGGCCACGCAGAGAAAAAAGTTTTTCTGGACTGATTCTATACGGACCTGGTGTACTTTGTACTGGGGACACCATACACAAGAGCCGTACTCTAAAATCGGACGAACAAGCGAGATATAGAGAGTCTTCGTTATATAGGGATCGTCAAAATCCTTTGACCACATTTTTATAAAACCAAGCACGCCCATGGCCTTATTTACCATGGTGGAAATGTGTTCAGAAAACTTTAACTTGGGGTCTAATTTTACACCAAGATAATCAACCAATGTAATTCTCTCAAGAGAACCACCGCAGAGGGTGTAAGGAGCCAACATGGGGCTGGATCGATGAAATGTCATAACTTTGCATTTCGAGGCATTTAGGTGTAACATATTTGCACAACACCATGACTGAAAGTTATTGAGATCGGATTGCAAGCGAGAGTGAAATGAAATGTCCTTGTACTGGACACAGAGTTTAACATCATCCGCATACATGAGTACTCGAGAATAAGTTAATACTGAAGGCACGTCATTAATAAAGAGTGTGAAAAGTAGGGGGCCTACATGGCTGCTCTGTGGTACTCCAGATGTAACCTTAACAGGTGAAGAGAAGGAGTTTTTGAAGAGTACTCGTTCTGACCTAGAACAAAGGTAGCTAGAAATCCATCTCAAAAGACTAGGCGGAAACCCAAAAAGGTCAAGTTTTTGTGCTAGAAGGGAGTGGTTTACAGAGTCAAATGCTTTAGTGTAGATAAGTGTAGATAACATTAACTTTTAGTTAGTGTAGTTAGTGTTATCAGTGTAGATAACATCCTTTTGAAAGTTACCTTGGAAGCCTTTAATGATAAAAGAGGTAAACTCTAAAAAGTTTGTGGTTGTTGATCGTCGCTCCGTTGCAAGTGCGGAGTTTAAATTTTTTTCAAACATTTTAGGAATAGCGGATAACTTAGATATACCTCTTAAGTTATTAGCATTAGACTTGCTACCTTTCTTATGGAGAGGAATAATAAAATATTCCTTCCAGATCGGGGGGAAGCACGAAGAATTAATGGATAGGGTGAATAGTTTAAGCAGGGGTCCACACAGAGCGTCGGCACAGTACCTGAGTACACAGCCGGAAATTCAGTCAGGACCTGGTGAAAACACCGGCTTAACTAGTCGAAGATCATGAAGCAGTGAACTTTTATTTAACAAGGGGCTGAAAATGCCATTCGACCTTGGTAAACTGTATGGATACGGCTGACCAGAGTATCTGTCATGGGAATAGGTTGTTTGGAAAAATTGGGCAAAAAGATCGGCAATTGCCTGATCATTGTTTGCCGTCATATTTAGAAATGATAGCGAGGATGGATGTGCGGACGTTCTACGCTTACTATTTACGAAGCTGTGAAACTGTTTAGGGTCCTGTGAAAAGCGTATCCTGCATCGAATTAGGTAATTTTTAAAGCATTGAGCATTAAGAACGGAGAAATTTTACCGAGCTAATACATAGCGAGAGAGAGAAGTCGGAGAACCAACTTCTTGAAATTTTTTATATAGTCTTGATTTTAAGTTTTTTAGACTGGATAACTCTTTGGTAAACCAAGGAGGCTTCCCAGATCTAACCGGACAAGAAAGTGGGACACAAGAATCAAAAAGTGTGTCGAGTACATTGTAAAATATGTTTGTGCCTTTCATAACGTCAGTGCACAAGTACAGAGCGGACCAATCAAAATCCCTAATGAGGTTATTAAGCTTCGTAAACTCGGCTTTACGAAAGCAACGAACACGTTCAGACAGCCTACCCGTTCGATTCAATACAGTAGGCCCAATATCAACCGACACTTCGAATGAAGGATGGTAGGAGTCTTCAGGTATAGTGAGCGGAAGGGCTCGGGTTATCGGCTTTTATTTTGCTTTGAATAAAAGCAGTTACATCGTCAGATTTAAGGTCAGGGGCAAGCCGTGATACAAAAATGTTCCGCTTTGGTGGGACTCCCACCAGCGGTTTTGGAACCACAGGTCTGGGACCTGTTATGGCAATATCCGGTGGTCCAGGACGTCTATTAGCTGGTGGGAGCGAGACTGCAAGCTGCTGAACTGAGTGTCCATGGCCAAGAGCCGATCATATTGCTGTTTAAAGCCCACGATCAGCTCTTTGAAGCCACTCCGCGTCTGCCTCATGAACGAACGCATGTCGTTTTCCACAGCACGGCATTCCTCACAACTATAGTGCAGGCCATTGTTTTGGGAAATGGCATCTCCTACACGGCCCGTGATCTCTACACATTTTGCGTGCACTACGCTTTCGCAAAACCAGCAAGAAATATTAGGCTGGTCATGGGTAATCTGCTTCTTGCAAGTTTTTTTTGGCACAGACAACAGAAAAATCCATAAAGTTGTTTTTTAATTTTTTTACGAGAAAAAAAAAGTTCAAAACAAATAGCAATCAGACCAATGTGCACAGCAAATGCTTAAAGCTAACTGCGATGAGAGAGGAGGGCTGCAGCAACAGCTTATAACGCTACGAACAGAAAGAGCGAGAGAGAAAGAACAGGTTTTGGGATTTAGGTGATAGAGAGAGTGATAGAAGGTAATAGCTACGACAAAGAGCGGCTAAATGTAATGAGAGGGCGTACTTACGAAAAGTAACAACACCAACAAACAACTAACCGACGCAGAGCTCGCAAATAACTGTCGACTATTTGTTGTTGTCCGAAAATAATTGTTATTTCAGAACCTTTTAGCAAAAAGTCAGAGAAGAACCGTTCCCATCGGCTCTCGAATAAATCTGTCTTTGCTCAACCCAAAACCGGTTTTTTCTTCCCTTTTGCTCTGCTCATTATCAGACCGTTTTATCGCGAGCGAAGAAAATAAAGGTCTTTTGCGTTTGTATGCCGCTGCAGACACTACAAAAACAAAATATGGACAAAAAGACCGTTTACGCTGAGCCCTTCATTGTTCTGCTCTTCTGGTGACTTTTAATGTGTGAGCGTGAGTCGGATCGCTCTCTATGAGTTTGTTATTGAACGAGCATAACACGAACAGCTCAACTGAGAACCATCAACCGAAGACCAAAACGAAGAGACACGAAGGGTTCTGCTCGGAGAGAGAGGAAGCGTGCATGTGTTTTTCGGTTATGTTATTTGTGAGCTCTGGTTTTTACACAATTATTAGGCATGCACCAGCGGTTAAAGATTGTTTTTAAGTTAAAGATAGCCAGGGAGTTAATTTGAAAATAAAACACCGGCTGTTTAAGTAAAATAACAGAAAATGGGGAGCGCAAAACAAAAACACGTCTGGTCACTACAAAAGAGAACGAATATATAGGTTATATAGGTTTAGTTAACGAATTTCAGCTCCAAAGTTTCTCCATAGATTTTAATGAGCAATACCTTAAACGAAGCCTAATTAATGCAAAATACACAAAATAATAAAAAACACAGGGTATATATTTTTTGAGCTGAACGTTCGAAATATTTGCTAGATCTATCGTATATTTTCATAGACATATCTCTTATTTTTCCGTCGCAATTTTATGTTCCTTATACCCTCTTATACTCTTATTCCCCTTATATACCCCCTTATATACCCCCTTATACCTTCCCGGAGAAACGGTGGGAATTTTTGAAAAATGTGAAACTCCGATTCACACTGCCACCATCCCCCATCCATGAGTAACAGCTGATGCTCATAATTGCGTGCGGAAATTTGTTCAAATGAATATTAATAATATTGCAATGGTTGTAAATGTGGTTTTGTAGTGAATTCTGATTTTTCGTTGTGAATGTCTTTTATTCATGGCTGCATTTGAAAATTATCGAAAAAATACCGAACGGAAATGTGCGAACTAGGAACATCCCAGATGGATGGTGGAATAACTGGGAAATTTTCGGAACGGCAAAACCTTACGGACCATCCCAGAAATGGATGGGGGATGGTGGATTGTCGCCAGTGTGAAAAGGCTATTAGAGAGGAGAGGAGACCGGAACCCCGTACCTCCCAGTCGACCGATTTATTGATAGATTAGAACACGGGCGATAGGCACCCAGAAATAATGGAGCGGAGCTGCATGACGACAGCTTATAAATACTCCAGTTTATGGACAGGCAAATTTAAGTCGGGTAATCGGGTACTTTCCTGTTAAGAACTCGACCTTCCTCGATTCCATCTCATCTCAGCATGACATGAAATTAAGTAGGTTTAAAGCACGCGTCCGGGAAGATGAAACTACAGAACCATCTCGATAGAGAGCAGTGGATTATCAGGCAGCGAAGCGAATTAGGTTCGGAAATACATCCTTTAAACTGTTACCCACATCTGTACGCATCTAGTATAGTCTTGGAGTAGATATTTGCCATGTTACCGCGACACTCAACATCGACATCTCATTGCCAAAATTCGTCCGGTGTATCCGATACCATGAGCCTATCCATGATCAACATTAGGTTAGGTTAAGTTGACCCGGACGGCCCTCATGGGGCCTCTCATAGGCCAGTATGGCCATTAGTTATCCGGATAGGTGTGTATGGACCTTTCTGAGTAGTTTACGCGGTTTCGAAGGGAGACCGGGACGTTCTCAGTTCTGTCGTTTTCCAGCCCGACTCCGTCCTTAGCCAGAACGTCAGCCATCTCGTTACCATCGATGCCTTGGTTGCTGGGAACCCAGTAGATCCGCACTGACTTAGTCGTGCTTAGGATTTCTAGTGCCTCCCTGCTTGCCAAGACATTTTTGGAACTGACCGCTGACGACTGCATGGATCTTATCGCCGCCTGGCTACAGGTTGATCACGTCGTGTGAGCAGCATCCGCCGCTTTCAGTATAGCGAAAACTTCCGCCTGGAATATGCTGCATTGGTCCGGTAGCTTATAGGACAGCCTTATCTCAGGGTCTGTACAGTATATGCCCGCTCCTACTCCTCCTTCCATCTTGGAGCCGTCTGTGTAAATGTTGAGGTGCTGAGTCTGGTCCCGACCCTTTTTCCAGTCGTCGGGTCCCATAAATGATGTTGTTTTGACATTCAGGCAAGTTCTGGGGATCATGTAGTCAGTTGTACTGATCATGTCTCGACCAATTGAACTGTGCCCGAATCCGTGCAGCGACATGTTTCCTGATGCGACTAGGCGTTGTGCTGCCTTTCCTGCAATCAGTTGCGCGTGGATGTCCAGGGGGTCAATTCCGAGCAATGTTTCGAGAGCTTTTGTTGGGGTTGATCTCAGCGCCCCTGTAATGCAAAGCATTGCCTGCCGCTGAGTTCTTTCCATAAGCTTGTTGTATGTCTTTTTTCCGTAGCCTGCCACCACACTAAGACTCCATACAGCAGAGTCGGTCGCACCACCGAGATGTAGATCCAGTGCATTAGAGCAGGTGACAGGCCCCATGTGCTGCTAAGCATCTTCTTGGATGCGTATAGCGCAATGGTAGCCTTTTTCACCCTTTCCAATACATTGGGTCTCCATGCCAGCTTGCTGTCCAATACTATGCCGAGGTATTTGACTTGTGTTTTTGGTGTCAGTCTGGTTCTGTCAATTTTCGGGGGGATCCATATCGGCACCTTATATCTCTTGGTAAAGAGGATGAGGTCCGTCTTGTCCGCGTTGATACTGAGTCCTACTTTTTCCGCCCACTCACATATCTCCCTGAGTGTTGATTCCATTATAGAGCTAAGGGTCGATGGACATACTCCCGTAATAATTATGCTTATGTCGTCCGCATAAGCCGTTATTTTTGGGGCTCTCCTCTCGAATCTCTTTATTAGGTCGTCAACCACCAAATTCCATAGGAGGGGCGACAGGACCCCACCCTGAGGTGTTCCTCTGTGCGCCCCTTTCACCATGGAAGCGGTGCCCCACTCTGAATACACCCGTCTGCAACTTAGCAGGTTCTTAATCCAGAGGTTGATTGCGGGATGTGTGTTGGTCGCTTCTAGGCGATCCATAATCGCGTTCGTATTCACGTTGTTGAATGCTCCGGATATGTCTACGAACACTCCTAGTGCATACTTTTTATTATGAAGGGCTCTCTCGATGGTGGCTACTAGCGAATGCAGTGCCGTCTCTACCGATTTCCCTTTCGTGTAGGCGTGCTGTTTGGTTGACATCTGT
The DNA here is from genome assembly GCA_035043285.1 of Drosophila subsilvestris. Lineage (NCBI taxonomy): Eukaryota > Metazoa > Arthropoda > Insecta > Diptera > Drosophilidae > Drosophila > Drosophila subsilvestris. The sequence continues at coordinate 206,587 of JAWNNB010001647.1, forward strand.
CCCCCTACATCATTCCTGATGTGTGAATCCAGCAGCTTTTCTAGAGTTTTGAGTAGAAAAGAGGTGAGGCTTATCGGTCTATAATCCTTGGGGCTCATATGGCTGCACTTTCCTGCCTTTGGTAGGAAGACAATCCTCGAGGTTCTCCATTGGATAGGGATATAGCCTGTGCTCAGGCACGCTGAGTATATTGCAGAGAGCCATGGGGTGATCACGTCTTTGGTCACCTGTAGCATGGCTGGAAATATACCGTCTAGTCCAGGTGCTTTTATACCCACAAAGGAGTCTATAGCCCAGTGGATTCTCTTAGACGATATGAGGTCTGTTGGGGGAGTTGTTCCTCGGTTTCTAGGTCCTGATGCTTTGTAGCATCGGCAACCTTGGTGCAGCCTGGGAAGTGAGCTTCCATTAGTGCTGTTAGGGCTTCCTCACTGCCCTCAGTCCACTGTCCATCGCTTCGCTTCAGCTGACTTTGTATGGTAGGTTGCTTCGATAGCAACTTCCGGAGTCTAGCCGTTTCTGGGACTTTCTCGATATTGGAGCAGAAGTTCCTCCACGAGTTTCTTTGTGCCCTGCGTGTTTCCTTCTTTTACTCCCTGAGTAGGGTTTTGTATTCCTCATTGATTATCTCATCGTTCGCCAGTTTGGCGATTTTTAAGAAGTCTTTGAGGTCGTTTCTTTGAAGCGATAAGTCCCGGTTCCACCAAAGTGGTTTGGTCCTCTTCTTCGATCTCGAGGGTGGGCATGATGCGTGGTACGCATCTAGTAGTTCCTTGGATAGTGTCTCTAGGGACGTCTCTATGTCTTCCGGAGATTTCACTGTGCCCGGACGAGTCGCGAGCTTCGAGGTAACTGTCTTTTTAAACTTTTCCGAGTTGGTGTTCCGGGGGTTTCTATAGACAGCTATCTTCGGAGAATGTTTAAATTCGTCTTTCAAGGACTCTCCAGTCAGATACCAAAGTACTCTTTCCCGTTACGAGTGTTAGATCTAGCACGTTAGACGAGGTGGGACCTACGAAGGTGTGTTCCTCTCCCACGTTTGCTACATCTGGGTTAGTTGATAGTATAAAGTCTAGAAGTGACTCACCTCGGTCGTTGATATCGGGGCTTCCCCACACGCTGTGGTGGGCGTTTGCGTCCGTACCAACTAAGAGCTGCTGGTCTTCCGGGCTGGCTTGCGCCTCCAGACTCCTTAGCTCTTCCGGTGGAGCCGGCCTGTCGTGTGCCATGTAGCAGGAAGCTTCCATCAGGCGCTTGTTCTCGCTTTCAAGCATCACCGCAGTTACGTCGTCAGTGCTGTAATGAGACATAAGGTAAGCGTGGATGCCTTTTCGTACAAGTACGGCGGTTCTGGTCCTGCTTACCGATGGTGGGTGCAAGAGGTGGTAATTAGGGGACTTTAGTCCGGCCACAGCATTGCCCGAGGCAATCCATGGCTCCTGGATCAAAGCTATGTCGACGGGCCCTTGCTCCAAGGCAATGAGGAGCTCCGCCGACGCGAGCTTGCTCTTATGAAGATTGAGCTGTAGCACCCTCACTGTCATGAGTGGCTGTCTTAACCTCCCACGACGGGTGGAGTATAACGGTCAAGTCACCGTCCTCTTCCTCCGAGTCGTCCAGCACAAGACTCTGGGCGGCCTCCAGGATGGAATCTAGACCTAGGTCCTTCTCCACCTCGCCTGCCTGCAGGGTATACGCATCCTTGTCCCCTGGGTGGTGTTTTTAAGACGTAGGTAGACGCTACCTACGTCCCACGCCATCTTCCCGAATCTCGGGTAGAGGATGTCCTCCGCCTCTTTGCTGATCTGAAGGATCATGTGCTGGCCTCCCTCATTGGGTAATGGGCTACCAGCGTGCAGAATCCTCCAGTCCGCCGTAGGCACGTCCGCGTTCTGACGCTGAAGGAGCTTCAGTGCTCAGTCTACCTGGACTGCAATGGGGAAGAGCACCTTAGCCTTTGGGACGGACGGGATGATCTCCCTGTCCACCACCTCCAGCTTGGCTCCCTCCCACAGATCTTCCAATTTGGGTACCGCCTGCACCAGCCACTTCCTCGTCGGGTCGTCGTTACATTTGAGAATTTTCACCCCGTTCAACCGCACCATCAAAGGTGGGCATGGGAGCGTTTGGCTCGTCCTCCATTCGCGTGAAAAGAATTCCACGAGCTCGGCGTGGACCTGCTTCCACTGCTCAGCCGTCAGCCTCCCGTTTTTGTCGCTGCGGTCGATCAGTGCCACGATGAGGTGTATCTTGGACATGTTACTCATCCTGACCTTGGCTTTTTGTTTCGTCTTGTTCGCTTTAGGTCGGGTGATGACCACCTTGGGCCCGCGTTGCCGCTTGCTCGCCGGAGTGCCTTAGCACTCTCGATCAAGCGTTGCCTTTTGGTGGCCATCATCTCCTCAGCCTTATTGGCGAATTCGCCCTTCGTCGCCTGCATCTGAGGCAGCTGCGCGTAGTGAAGACGCCCCTTCTCTACCTTCTGCTCAGCCCAGGCTAGTTGTCCAAACTCCTCTTGGGAGATGAAAACTTTGCCTTGGAGCCGGCTTTGGACTTTGAGGGCCGCCTTGTATTGGGCCTTAGCCTTCATTCCCTCCCTGGAACGCTTCGGCCCTTCCCCACGCAGGGAGAAGAAGGCTATCCTCTTCCGTTTTGCTAACGCTGAGCACGCTCTCCAGCTCCGAGTCTGTCTCGACAACGGCACCTTAGCGTCTTAACTTGCATTGAGGTGTTTTTGTGGCAGTAGCTAGTAAGGCCTGCTCCCGCCATACCAGAGTTGTGACCGCTGGCGACACGCAGAGAGGATTGCTCCTCCCCGTGCCCGCCGGTGGTAGCAGTCACGCTTTCCACCGACGTTCGGACTGACATCCCAGTCCCGGTTTGATCCTTACTCCGCTCCATTGTGGCCCGAAAGTCCATAAAGTTGATATTTATCGGGGGCACCACCCGCTGGCGTTTTATGCCTACCTGCCAGGAACCTCCAGCCATGGTCATGGTTCAGTTCCCCCAATCTTATGTCGGGAAGACCTGGACCTGACCTTAGCTAGACACTGCATTACCCCGGGCAAAGCAAGCGGCAATGCATTACCCGATCCTTATTAAGCATTTAATAAGGATTATTTACTAGTTTAACAGAATTGGTGTCAAGAAATGGTTGCATGAGGACATCACAACTAATAATCGAAATAATAAACGAATCAAAGACATGTTACTCTTACAAGTTGCTGCTCTCCGGTAGTTATGGATGTCCGTAGTGAACCATTACCAGGGGAAAAGTGAAGCGATCCCTAGTTCTTCACATTCTTAATGCGGAGGTTGTGGGCGGTTCCATAAGCTATTTTCTGTAAGAATAAAATAAGTTAATAAACTCGTACTATAGCTATTTGGGCACTTACCAATATTAGCCTATATTAACCACTATTAACAGATATTAACCGGCGTTGAAATTTATGATGTGTACATCAAGTGTGTAATTGTAGCGTCGTCAATAAATAAAAGTATTTCTGAGGAGTAGTGACGAGATAGTTGGGACTTGGTGTTTATGGTTTTGTAAATTCAACTTACCTAACATCCAGAAGGTGCACTGCTGTGGTGTCACCCACATTCACCCACATCGACAAAGTCGAGGATATGCGACGGTACCATCACCGGCTGATAGCAAGTGTTAAATTCCTTATTTTTATTGTGAATGATGGTTAAAAACTGACTTCCGATTCTAAAAACAATTTGAGAAAATGTAAAATTTAGAATTTAGAATTTGGAATTTGGTATTGTTTGTGTGATTGAGACGATCTTCGGAAATAAAATGATTTGTTTAACATTGAAGTCCCGTATCAGCTTGTGACAGCTGCTTTTGTGCTACGACTGTCCTGCTACGAGTGTTTGCAAATATTTATTGCCCCTTCACACTTTCCAAGGCTTTCGATCACGGCAGATACGAGTATGTGGTGCTTCTTCGTTTCTCAAAACATGGCTATTCTCAAAGAAATGGTGATACAATACATCCACGTTTTGTACATCGTAACAGGTGACAAGTCATGAATATATAAAGGCATCGGTAGTGTGGTGGAAACCATTGCCGTGGAAATGCAGAAATAAAGAAAAAGTGCATTGCATGTCTCGCAAAAAATGCGATCTTTTTGATACCAGCTATCAACAACGAGTGGCTTTAGAGTTACCTCTGGACGTTGATATGCAATGACTGCACCATCAAGTGGCCCATGCGACACCAAGCCGAAGCCTGTTACGCGCGGAACCCAGGCTAGAATCGCAGCCCCTCCTCCCGCCCAACCGACCGGGGGCGCTGCCGCATGACGCGCGACGCGTGTTCCCGAACCGATCGCGAACATGCAGGAAAGATAGAGGTTAGACTAATGTTCGAGGAAAATTAGAGCTAAACACAACTCAAGAGCTAAACATGCAGAGATAGTTAAGAAATAGGACTAATTACGGGAAAGGTATGTTAATATTAGTGATTTAAGAAGAGGAAGGGAATTAGTGGTGGATACTATAAGGTAGAGAGAATTATAGTCCGAGCATAAGACCCTAAACGGTTCATGCAAGGAATAATTTGATCTACAAAGTGGAAGGAACAAAGGGGTAAAGTTTCTAGTAGATCTAACAGGAATCGTAAAGTTTATGCGACTCAACAAGTCAGGGCTATCTACGTCACCCTTGATCAGGTTGTGCATAAAAATCACACCAAGCATTTTTCTACGACTAACTAAGGTTGGAAGGTTTATTAAAAGCAGTCTACGAGGGTAAGATGGCAGTCTCACATCTGCATCCCAGTTGAGGCCACGCAGAGCAAAAAGTAAAAAGTTTTTCTGGACTGATTCTATACGGTCCTGGTGTACTTTGTACTGGGGGCACCATACACAAGAGCCGTACTCTAAAATCGGACGAACAAGCGAGGTATAGAGAGTCTTCGTTATGTAGGGGTCGTCAAACTCCTTTGACCACCTTTTTATAAACCCAAGCACGCCCATGGCCTTATTTACCATGGTAGAAATGTGTTCAGAAAACTTTAACTTGGGGTCAAGTTTAACACCAAGATCATCAACCAATGTAATTCTCTCAAGAGAACCACCGCAAAGGGTGTAAGGAGCTAACATGGGGCTGGACCGATGAAATGTCATAACTTTGCATTTCGAGGCATTTAGGTGTAACATATTTGCACAACACCATGACTGAAAGTTATTGAGATCGGATTGCAAGCGAGAGTGAAATGAAATGTCCTTGTACTGGACACAGAGTTTAACATCATCCGCATACATGAGTACTCGAGAATTTGTTAATACTGAAGGCAGGTCATTAATAAAGAGTGTGAAAAGTAGGGGGCCTAGATGGCTGCCCTGTGGTACTCCAGAAGTAACCTTAACAGGTGAAGAGAAGGAGTTTTGAAGAGGACTCTTTGAGACCTTGAACGAAGATAGCTAGAAATCCATCTCAAAAGATTAGGTGGAAACCCTAAAAGGTCAAGTTTTTGTGCTAGAAGGGAGTGGTTTACAGAGTCGAATGCTTTACTGAAATCAGTGTAGATAACATCCGTCTGAAAGTTACATTGGAAGCCTTTAATGATAAAAGAGGTAAACTCTAATAAATTTGTGGTTGTTGATCGTCGCTTTATAAATCCGTGCTGAGATGGAGATATAAGTGATTTGCAGAGATGTTGCAAATGCGGAGTTAAAATTTTTTCAAACATTTTAGGAATAGCGGATAACTTAGATATACCTCTATAATTATTAGCATCAGACTTGCTACCTTTCTTATGGAGAGGAATAATAAAAGATTCCTTCCAGATCGGGGGAAGCATGAAGAATTAATGGATAGGGTGAATAGTTTAAGCAGGGGTCCACACAGAGTGTCGGCACAGTACCTGAGTACACAGCCGGGAACTCCGTCAGGACCTGGTGAAAACACCGGCTTAACTAGTCGAAGATCATGAAGCAGTGAACTTTCATTTAACAAGGGGCTGAAAATGCCATTCGACCTTGGTAAACTGTATGGATACGGCTGACCAGAGTAGCTGTCATGGGAATAGGTTGTTTGGAAAAATTGGGCGAAAAGATCGGCGATTGCCTGATCATTGTTTGCCGTCATGTTTAGAAATGATAGCGAGGATGGATGTGCGGACGTTCTACGCTTACTATTTACGAAGCTGTAAAACTGTTTAGGGTCCTGTGAAAAGCGTATCCTGCATCGAGATAGGTAATTTTTATAGCATTGAGCATTAAGAACGGAGAACTTTGACCGAGCTAATACATAGCGAGAGAGAGAAGTCGGAGAACCAACTTCTTGAAATTTTTTATATAGTCTTGATTTTAAGTTTTTTAGACTGGATAACTCTTTGGTAAACCAAGGAGGCTTCCCAGATCTAATCGGACAAGAAAGTGGGACACAAGAATCAAAAAGTGTATCGAGTACATTGTAAAATATGTTTGTGCCTTTCATAACGTCAGTGCACACGTACAGAGCGGACCAATCAAAATCCCTAATGAGGTTATTAAGCTTCGTAAACTCGGCTTTGCGAAAGCAACGGACACGTTCAGACAGCCTACCCGTTCGATCCAATACAGTAGGCCCAATATCAACCGACACTTCGAATGTAGGATGGTAGGAGTCTTCAGGTATAGTGAGCGGAAGGGCTCGGGTTAGCAACGCTATGGTCGGATCTGAGACAAAGCACAGATCAAGCAATCGACCCAAGGAATTTTTCACATGGTTGACTTGAGACAGGGATAGGTCCAACAAGCCGTCAATAAAGTCATGTCGTGACATGGGCACAAGGTTATTAGACTCGTTAACCGAAGCCCAAACAGTACCTGGCAAATTGAAATCGCCAAGAACTATCATATGGTCTTTATCTGATAGCGAGGAAGAAACAGTTTTTAAAGCGGACAAGTGATGCTCGTATATTAAGGTATCCGAGGAAGGTGGAATATACGAGCAAGTAATGAAAATGGAAAAGCCTGGGAGAATCAGTTTTACGCACAGGAATTCCAGGTCTTGTTGAGCCTGGACTATGAAATGTTCCGACGTAAAGATTGAGTCCACTGCAATGAGGACCCCTCCTCCACGTCGAGACGAACGGTCATTTCTAAAGATTGTGTACCGACCTGCCAAAACTTCGGAACTAAGGATGTCCGGCTTTAGCCAGGTCTCGGTAAACACAATAACGTGGGACGAGAATGCGAGACTCTCAAGAAAAAGAGTGCTGAGCTTACTACGCAAGCCTCTAGCATTCTGGTAGGTAACTATAAGAGAGGAAGTTAGTTTTTTGGATGGGTAGAAGTAGAGCGGGAAGATGAGGGTGGAGATAGAGATGGCGCACTGGTCTGAGCACTAGGAAGAGTTATGGGGGGCCTATTCTTCTTCTTAGCCTTGTATTCTTTCACCACCAAATGCTCCGGCCAAAAGTTGGCAGAGCAAATGGTGGCGAAGTGAGTCGAGGAGACGCTTATTTTGAAGGAAGCTATCTCCCTGGCATAAGAGAAATTAAACTTCTCCACCTTTAAGCCATCGGCTTTTATTTTGCTTTGAATAAAAGCAGTTACATCGTTAGATGTAAGGTCAGGGGCAAGCCGCGATACAAAAATTTGCCGTTTTGGTGGGACTCCCACCAGCGGTTTTGAAACCACAGGTCTGGGACCTGTGATGGCAATATCCGGTGGTCCGGGACGTCTATTAGCTGGTGGGGGCGAGACTGATGGGATAGTTATGGAGTTGGGTTCGGACTCGACAGACACGGACGCTACAGACATATCTACCTGCATACTCTCCGAAGTGATGCATTCGGGTCCCGAATCTGCTTCACCAGCAGCGATCGTTGCCCTTGGAGTGACAAACGTGATCAACTGCTGCACTGACGAAGTGGTCGGAGTTAGTTTTTCAGATGCCGGCGGACGAGAGGCAGTCGGCACTTGCAAGTCCCGCGGAGTGGACTTCTTGCGCCTCGGAGACTCAGCCAGCAGCTGCAAACTGCTGAACTGAGTTTCCATGGCCAAGAGCCGATCGTATTGCTTTTTAAAGCCCACGATCAGCTCTTTGAAGCCACTCCGCGTCTGCCTCATGAACGATCGCATCTCGTTTTCCACAGCACGGCATTCCTCACAACTATAGTGCAGGCCATTGTTTTGGGAAATGGCATCTCCTACACGGCCCGTGATCCCTACACATTTTGCGTGCACTACGCTTTCGCAAAGCCAGCAAGGGATATTGGGCTGGTCATGGGTAATCTGCTTCTTGCAGGTTTTTTTGGCACAGACAACAGCAAAATCCATGTTGATGTCTTTTAATTTTTTTTTATCGAGAAAAAAAGTTCAAAACAAATAGCAATCAGACCAATGTGCACGGTAAATGCTTAAAGCTATGCTTAAAGCAAAAACGGAAAAAACTGAGAGGAGAGAGGAGGGTTGCAGCAGCAGCTTATAACTGAGAGCGCAACGAAACAGAAAGAGCGAGAGAGAAAGAACAGTTATTGGGATTTAGGTGATAGAAAGAGAGTGATAGAACTACGACAAAGAGCGGCTAAAATGTAATGAGAGTACTTACGAAAAGCAACAACACAAACACACGATTAACCGACGCACAAAAATTAATTAAATAAGTTGTGTTTTTACACAATTCTAAGGCATGCACCCGCGGTTAAAGATTGAGTTTAAATAAGAGATAGTAAGGGAGTTAATTTGAAATTAATTTTAGAATAAAACACCGGCTGTTTAAGCAAAATAAAAGGAAAATGCGGAGCGCAAAAAAAACACGTCTGGTCACTACGAAAGAGAACGAACGTCGATGTTATGAGTGCCATAACATAAGTATAGGGATATTTTCGATTCGATTGTATAAAAATATGGATGTTTTCTGTTTTTGCGACGATATTAACACTTGCTGCACTTGCACTTAACGTTAAGTAAAATATTCCCTGTATATTGAGGCTTTTATTAAAGCTAATCCCTTTGGTAAGTTTCATTTTCTGGCTTGCTGAGATAGTACTTGGGGTATTCTAAACTCTTAATTTGGTGATTTAGGAAAGAGAGCATAGGGTTACTGTCTAATAACACGAGATTTATAGTAAGTCTATTGTATAGAGAATATATTTGCATTAAATAGCTTTTTTTATACCCATACCATATACCCATTAAGGGGCAAATTAGATTTGTGGTCGAAATGGATGTGTGTAACGCAGAGAAGGAAAAATGTCTAACCTAATCTACCATAACCAACAGCCTATACCGTATATCTATCAGATTGCAAAATCTGGATCAGATCGGATCATTAATATATCCAGAATGAAGAAATCAATTTTTAGTTGCTAACTCCAACCCTTTCAGCGCTGCAGCTGCTACTCATTCTCTTTCTCTCCCTCGTTCAGTGTGCGTGCGCCACTTTACCGGAGGAGATGTAGAATCTACACTATAAATGATGGCAGATATAGCTCACATATATACTGACTGAGTACGGGTATAAAAGTAGAGTCGCGTCCACAAAAGCGTCTCACGTTCCTTCTCGTTTGTCTAGAAGTTTTTGCAGAAATAAGTAAATCAGAGCTTTCAAACATCGCCCAACTCAACAACTTTTGTGAGCACCTACAACATCAAGTCACGGAATCATCTGACTTGCATTCCCTATGTAGTGGTCAACGAGTTTTGACGCCGGAAGAGAGGCTGATGAAGCCTCGTTTTCAAGATAATCTTTTAAATTTGAGTTTCTGGTGTAAAAATAGTTTTTGTTCAGGATAAACAAAAAGTTTATTTTGTTGCATAGTGTAATGCGCAGCCATGAATTTATAGGGTCGATGCCCCACATCACCCCTTCCCCTTACCGATCGTGATCCTCTGTCCTTATCATGATTTTCATTCTTAGAAACAAAATATATATAAGAGACAGATATTTTGATTTTCTTTTTTTATTTAATTCAATATTATAATTTTTATTTATAATATGTATTTGTAATGTGCAAATTTGTAATTTGGTGCACAAATATTTTTTTGAATGACTATTTCGTTTCTTTTTGTGTCATTCTGTTCAATTTGTGTGAAAAATTGGTTTCTGAAAAAATTGAAATTTGTGTAAGTATATTTGTTGCTTTTGAAAATGTGTGCGTCTTAAACCAACCAGTGTGGTTTTTAAAGTTATATGTCGAGACGATCAAATTTGGGACGGCGAACGCGAAATGCGTCACAAGTTTTGGCTGTGAAAGTAGCTGTCATTACACATCGCAATGAAAATAATCGTGATGCAACAACAACTGCAAATTAACGTCGTGATATACAAAATCTACAAAGTTTTGCGTTCGCGTACAATAGTGTCACCGATTACGCTTCTCATTCTCACGCCATTATCAGGCATATACATTTAAAGGTGAAGCAGATGGGATGTGCTGTGCGAGTGGTAGGGAAAAACAACCATTGAGCACATTACTTAATGGATTGACACCTGAGTCTAATCATTAGTTAACAATATACGAAAGTATAATTCGAGTCTACACAAATATCATAAGAGACAACTTCATGCCAACGTTCAAGGCAATTAAATAGTTTTGTTTATGCAAATTTAACTTTTGTTCTCATTCCTATTTTTGTCAGATTCAACGCGGAAGATCGGAAGCATTTACTACCACACGCGGATAAATATTATTTTCGATTTGCAAGATACATATGTTCCATGAGCACAACGAATTGGTTCAGTTATTCAAAACGTTGCTTGATCGAATGCCATCAGACGATCATAAAATTGTTATTCGAGCTGATAAAACGCCGGTTGAGGAACATGCAAGGCGTTTCAATGCACAAACAGTTGACGAAGTGGCAAAAGTCATAGTTGGTGAGTAATTTAATAATCGCGATATTGGCTTCATCTTAAAAATCGTAGAATCCGAGACGCATAGCTGTTATGATGCACTACAACATCCCATATTGTTTTGGAGCGGCCAAGATGGCTATAATTTCAACATTAAAATGATAAATCCAGTAAACGGTAAATTGGTGAATAATTTATGATTGACTTTTATTTTAATTGAAATTAAATTTAATTTAATTCAATTGTAGGTCGAGAAGGAACAAAGAAAGTTAGTGCTATGAATTATTACGCATGCATATCTGCAGATACGGCATAATCAAGAAAACCACATATTGGGGTATACAGCACTTTTCCAACAGTATATTGTTGACATGTATGCAAAATTGAATCGGAACGGTTGAATTTTCTTCGATTCAACCAAGCCAAATTTCGTTCCGAAGAGTATGTTCATTTGCGTTATGCCATTAACAACGATGGTAATGCACAAAACGTGGGAACTACGATAATTTTACCATCATCGTATGTTGGAAGTCAACGTCATATGTTTGAGTACGCGCAAGATGCGATGTCATACGTTCGCCTTTACGCCTTACGCCTTTACACCATCACATGTAATCCGCAATGGGAAGAAATCTCGGAATTATTGTTTGTTGGCCAAACATCGAAAGATCGTCATGATATTTTAGCACGTGTTTTTAGACAAAAATTGAAATCACTCATGGATTTAATTGTCAAACACGGTGCATTTGGGTCTGTTCCATGTTCGATGTATTCAATGGAATGGCAGAAACGAGGTTTGCCTCATGCGCATATTTTGGTTTGGCTGATTGAAAAAATAAGGCCGAATCAAATTGACGATGTGATTTCGGCAGAAATTCCAGATCAGACAGTGGACCCTGAATTGTTTGAAGTGGTCACAAAAAAAATGATTCACGGTCCATGTGGTGCGATAAATTTGAATTAACCCTGTTTTCTTGAAGGGAAATGCTCCAAACGTTTTCTAAAAAATGTGGTTTTCGATACAGTGACGGGCAACGATGGATATCACGAATATCAGCGTCGATCAACTGAAGATAATGGCCATTCGGTAACTTTGAGAGTTCAAAATCAAGATTTTGAGATTGATATTTGTTGGGTTGTGCCATATTCACCGTTATTATCTAAGATTTTTAAAGCGCACATAAAGGTAGAGGTCTGCAATTCAGTTCAATCTATTAAATACATCAAAAAAGGAAGTGGTATGGCCGGTTTTGGAGCAGTTACTAATGTTACCGATGAAATCACTCAATTTGAAATGGGCAGATACATCAGTTCAAATGAAGCAGTATGGCGCATAAGAGCTGCGCAACCACCAGCAACAACTCTAACTGCATTTTTTTTATTTTGTGTCAACAGTATGATCATGCCGAGCTTAATGCGTTTGTGCAAAAGAATGTTAAATACTGTTAAATATCAATCAGAATGTTTTACGACCAAAAATTGCGAGCTATCGATGAACAACATGGTGGACTGTTCTTTTTGGATGCAGCTGGAGGTACCGGAAAAACGTTTGTCATTTTATTGCTTCCCCCCCCCCCCCCCCCCCCCCCCCCCCCCCCCCCCCCCCCCCCCCCCCCCCCCCCCCCCACCACCACCGTCTTCACACTGTATAATAATAATACTGTATTAACAACAGCGAGCCCCCCCCCCCCCCCCCCCCCCCCCCCCCCCCCCCATGTCCGAAACACTGACGAGTTCCATCGAGGGCCCCCCCCCCCCCCCCCCCCCCCCCCCCCCCCCCCCCCCCCCCCCCCCCCCCCCCCCCCCCCCCCCCTCCCTTAACACACACACACACACACACACACACACACACACACACACACACACACACACACACACACACACACACACACACACACACACACACACACACGGCCGGGGGGGGGGGGGGGGGGGGGGGGGGGGGGGGGGGGGGGGGGGGGCCCCCCCCCCCCCCCCCCCCCCCCCCCCCCCCCCCCCCCCCCCCCCCCCCCCCCCCCCCCCCCCCCCCCCCCCCCCCCCCCCCCCCCCCACACACACACACACACACACACACACACACACACACACACACACACACACACACACACACACACACACACACACGCGCGCCACTTCACAGGGGGGGGGGGGTTTTTCCACCATTGGGATCAAAAAAAAGAAACATGGTGTATCCGTTCAACAACAGGGCTAATTTATTTTTTTTTTTTTAATGGAAGGCCATTGGAGTGTATTAGCAAATAGTAGCACAATGAGGTCCAGGAGCAACAACACACCAAGAAGTCCATCAGGGTCCCCCCCCCCCCCCCCCCCCCCCCGCCAAGCAAACGATCAATAGACAAACCACCACTGTTTTCCCCCCCCCCCCCCCCCCCCCCCCCCCCCCCCCCCCCCCCATCATACCATTGTCCACATGGGATAACGTTCTTCTCCTTTCTATAATAAAATATTTCTGAGACTGATGTCCAGGAATAAATGTAATCATCATCAGCTATCAGTTCATCCAAATGATCTGTCCAGCCAGATTGATGAAGCTTCTCCAGAATTGCACATCTCCTGGCACAGTCCTGTCAGCCTTTCTTTCCCCCCCCCCCCCCCCCCCCCCCCCCCCCCCCCCCCCCCCCCCCACAACAATTTTTTACAGTTTTTCCATCAATACCACCACCACCGTCATTTTCACCGAAGTGAATTGTAGCGATTTGAAGAAACAATTACAGTCCTTTAAATAATCATCAATCGATAAGCAAGCAGCAAGCATCACAATGGCCGGCCAAGCATAACAAGTCCGAAGAAATTGCCTTTAGATTGAAAAAAAAAAAAAAAAAAAAAAAAAAAGAACCAATCCCACAAACGGGAATAAAAAAATAGTCAATGAGATCGTAACGTATCTACTTTGAATTTTCTTCCTAGAGAAATGGTTATGTGTATAGGTCATAAACGTAAAATGATTGATACAATTATCGTCCAAGATGATGTTGTAAATTATCCAGTCGAATTTTAAAATTTTTAATACTGGATTGCCGCCAAACTATTAACAAGTAAAAGTTGGAGCCACCATAAATTATGCTGCGGAATCTTAATCCACCACGGTTTTGTAATGGTACAAGACTTGCTGTGAAAAAAGTTATGACTAATTTACTGAGGCAACTATTTTGACTGGGAAATTTTGTGGTGAACACGTTTTAATTCCGAGAATTCCGATGATTCCGACTGACATGCCATTTGATTTCAAACTACTACAATTTCCGATTCGTCATTGTTTAATTTCGATGAATTCCTAAACATTAAATTAGTAAGGAGCGAAGCGCTTGGGTCTGCTAGTATACATATATGTGCTATATAAAAACATCTATAAATGTAAATATGGATCAAAATTCAGAGTGCATTCCAGCATTCTAGAAGCATTCCGCTACGCAAGCGGTTGCCCTCGCTCTCGCCCTCATACTTTGAGCATTTTTCACCTCGACGACGCGCCTTCGCGCAACTCGACTACGCTCACGGTCCCGGGTCCCGGTTTTAGTGCGCCCCCCCCCCCCCCCCCCCCCCCCCCCCCCCCCCCCCCCCCCCCCTCTTTTTGTGTGTGTGTGTGTGTGTGTGTGCACGCGCTCGTGTGTATTGAATACAAACCTAGTTACAAACTTCGAAGCAACTTGGAAAAAAAAAAAAAAAAAAAAATTCAAGTGCTAAATTCGTCGATCTGTACAGTTGGGGACCCCAACTCCGAGACATCCTACGCCTAAATAGATCGTAAAAACCATTCTCTGAAAAATAAATTGATTGATAATACGGCAGCAACGAAGTCGAAAGCCGACGGCATTTCATATTAACTAACAATGTACAATACCAATTTATTACATATGTACACAAATAGATGTATATACATAAAATGAACATATACATATGTGCATACATATATACCTATTCCTTGCATTGTATATATATAGAATCTGAAAAATGTAAATTCTTTATTGATATAGTTGAAAAGTAGGAAAGCCGTCGGCATTTGCACGATCCTTATGTTGTTATGAGAAACGAAAAGGAACTTGAGTCGCCGGCCGCGACAAAAACATTTACACCGTACTCAAAAAAATATAATTTGTGAGCTTATGATTGAAATTTAAATAGAAATTTTACATTTTAAATTTGTTTGCTACATCTGTTAACTACATATACATATAAAATGTAGATAATACATCTAAAACAAATATTCTACATCTACCATTTAGATTCTACATTTTCTCCGCGAGAGGGCGCTCGCGCTTTGCACAGGGCAGAGTGTGTGCGAGAGAAAAAAAAAAAAAAAAAAGTCAGCAACGCCAGAGGAGGTGGAGGAAGCAACTGAAAATTAATTTCTTCATTCTGGCTATAATAATGATCCGATTTGATTCAGATTCGTCAAGGTAAATGTGGATGTGTGTAACGCAGAGAAGGAAAATTGTCCGACCCCATAAAGTATATATATTCTTGATCAGCATCAATAACCGAGTCGATAGAGCCATTTCTGTCTGTCCGTCCGTCTGTGCGTCTTGTTTGACGCCTAGTTCTTCAGAGAACTTTAAAGCTGAGCAACTTCAAATTTTGCTTCCAGACTCATGTGATATCACACTGAATCAAGTTTCTTTCGAGCTCTTGCCACGCCCCCCTCCGCCTTCTTCACAAGGACTCGAAAATCTGTGGCATACACAATTTTAAAGATACGACCTAAAAACGGCAGTATTCGTAAAGAATGCCAATCTCCATATCTACCAAATTGCCAAATCTGGTACAGAGTCGGATCATTATTATAGCCAGAATACAGAAATAAATTTTCAGTAGCTTCCCCTCACCTCCTCTGGCGCTCTCTCGCACTCACTCTGCCCTGTAGCAAATGCGCGAGCGCACGCTCGCGGATGACATGTAGAATCTTAAAACGGAGAATATTTGTTCTTAGATGTGAGCATATCTACATTCTTTAAAATGCAGATGTAGTTAACATGTTGTAGCAAAAAATGTGTTCAATTTTAAAAATTTCATTTTTAAATTTTAATCATAAGCTCACAAACCTATATATACTGACTGAGTACGCTTATGCAATTAGAGTCGACGACTAAAGCGACTCACGTTCCTTCTCGTTTTTATATTTTATATATTTCCCAACGCCCCACTCTGCCAATACCTCATTTATGTTGCAAGCTAGCGGTCGCTCAGTCGCTACGCACAACAACAGAGTACAAAAAATAAGAAAAACTCAGAAAACAAAAATTGTAGAATCCGTCACGTACACAGTATGTGATATCTGATGGGACATGTTAGAACGAAAAAATCAAAACCGGTTCCGAAACATAAGCATTGGTAAATCTATTGTGGTGTCTGTGTACACACATACATGCCTAATGGCCCAGCTCTCGACCCGAACGTCTCAGGTCCACGACCCAAATGT